>CM055112.1:42416889-42597432 GCA_029204225.1 Diphasiastrum complanatum
ATCCTACAGAAAGAGGTGGTTAATCTAATAATAGAGAGAACATCTTACTCAACCAAGAAGCTGGAAACATCAGTACATTATCTACAACAATATTATCTATTAATCTAAGGGAGAGTAGAATAACAATAAACCTGAACTCTGCAAAAAGCAATCAACACCTACAAGAACAAGACATATAGCATCAATAAGAAACTACAAAAGGAGCCCACATTGCTAAAACTTCCTCACAAAGCTCCTCAAAGTCATTTTCAGGATGACTCACAAGTATTTGACAAGCTAACATGCAAATTAGTGTGACAACATGACTGGAGAAATCTAAAAGACTAGAAGTTCTATTTATGTGAAACTTCGATCTACAAATATTGATCACGAGCTTTAGGAGTTGTGTAATCCTTTACACATGAAATTTTGGAGGGAATTTTCTCCTGCTTGTGGTGTGTGCTTTGTTTCTTGGCAGTGTGCTTTG
The DNA here is from genome assembly GCA_029204225.1 of Diphasiastrum complanatum. NCBI lineage: Eukaryota > Viridiplantae > Streptophyta > Lycopodiopsida > Lycopodiales > Lycopodiaceae > Diphasiastrum > Diphasiastrum complanatum. Next base: position 42,417,356 of record CM055112.1, read on the forward strand.
TTTCATGCGCACTATTAATATACTTCAAAAAATGAGCCAACCACACAACTTAGACGACAAGCAGCACCAAAAACTAAGAAAACGAGAAAAAATTCTGGTCATTTTATCATTCTCTCTCTAAAATTCTCTTACTAAGGCATGATTTCTTATATGGCCCTTTTGGAATCAAAAACTCCTCTAATGGGTAATTGGCCCTACAAAGGCCCTACGCGAACTATCACACTTTCTCTGAGTGAGCCAAATGAAACCAACAAATATATTGTCCATGTCGAAACTCATTTCAATCGCGAACAATGCAGACGACTTGAAAAGCTCCTGCGAAAATATAGACATGTCTTTGTGTGGACCTATAAAGACATGAAAGACGTCTCACCCCAAGTATTTGTGCATCATATCCCGCTTAAACCGGGTGCGAGGCCAACTGCTAGTCATCCATACAGATGCAATCCAATATATAAGGCCAAGATCAAAGAAGAATTACAATGCCTCTCAGATGTGGGATTTATCTATGAAATCGAACATACTAAGTGGGTCTCCCCAATTGTCATCGTTCCCAAGAAAAATGGAAAACTCCGAATCTATGTCGACTTTAAGAAACTTAATGTTGTCACCGAACGTGATCATTTTCCATTACCTTTTGGAGAATCCATTTTAGAAAATCTAGCAGGAGATGAGGCTTACTCCTTCTTAGATGGCTCTAGCGGATACAATATGATCCAAATTGCTGAAGAAGATCAACATAAAACCGCTTTTGCCACAGAATTGGAAAAGATCCTTTCATTCAAAATCTACCGGAACCGCGTACAATACACAAAGTTTACTCTTTCTTTGGCCATGCCAGCTACTATTGGTGCTTTATTTTTTATTTCGCTAACAAATCACGCTTAATCTACAAAGTAGTTGTAGTTCCCAAATGGATGGATGAATAATGCATCACATTTAATCAACTCAAAGAAGCCCTTACCAATGCACCTATCCTCCGGGCTGCTGATTATTCTAAGCAATTCCATGTGCATACAGTTAAAATAGTAATGATCGACTTATACAGTGCTTTCTTATTTCGACGACACCACGTGTGCTTAGTTCTAGAGTTATCGGGCCATCTTTCTTTTACGAGCCCTTTGAGTGTTTTTAAGAAACTCATCTTTGTACTTATGAAGTAGTTGAATATACAGCTTGAAGAGAGCAATTCTGGGTTCTTGTTGCACTTGACGTTGTGCTGTGGTGATTGATTCGGTCGGGTGTTTTCAATTGTGTTTCTTAACTTGGAATCAGAGCCCTTGGTGGCTGGAATCACCGGACAAGAACAGAGAGTTGCAAATTCACGACGGTTTGTTGGCTAGGAAGCACAAAACCAAGTTTGTGGAGATTCGTGGAACGGCTCAAAACTGTAAAAAGGATTCAGAGATAGGGAATTGTTGGTTGATTAGAAAGAAAGCAAAGTTTGAAGCTGAAACTGGAGGGTTGCTTGGCGTTTGTGATTGGTTTGAATCCAATCGAATACCGTTTGAAGAGCAATTTGGAGCAGAAGATAACCTCCACAAAATTTTTTGAAAGGAGATCTACTATGGCAAAGTTAAAGAAATGTGTACTCCTATCACTGATAAGTTCTAGAGGATAGCCGAAACGAACTATAATCTGTTCATAGAGAAATTTTGCGATAGAACGAGCGTCAACATTGCGAATAGCTCTTGCTTCAACCCATTTGGTACAATAGTTCGTAGCTACTATGATGTAACGAGATTGTGTGTGCTGAGCAGCGGGACTAATGGGTCCGACATAATCAATGTCCCATTTTTGGAAAGCTTGATTAGTGGTTACAGGGTGTAAAGACATGTAGTCAGTCTTTTGGAAGCGTTTTGTGTGTTGGCAGACATCACAGGCCTTGGTATAATTGTGTGTATCCTTGAAGAGTGTTGGCCACCAAAAATCGGCCAAAAGGATTTTCTTTACAATCATTTCAGAAGAGAAATGGCTTGCACCAATACCTTCATGAGTGAAAGAAATTACAGAGGGTATTTCACCTTCAGTAAGACAACGTCGGATGATTCCATCTAACCCTTGCTTGTAGAGTTGGCCTACAATTAACGTATAAGGTTTGGTTTTGAGGACCAACGCACGTTGTTCCGGTTTAGACAAGGAAGGATTCATCTGTCCTGAAGTTAAATATTCTGTGATTTTCTTAGCCCATATGGGTGTAGAATCAACTTGGAAAAGGATGGCATCTGGTAAATCATCGTTGACGCCTTGATCAGGGGTGGGAAGGTTAGGGATTCGGGATAGATGATCTGCTAGAAAATATTGAACTCCCCTATGAACCACGATCCTAAACTCAAATTCTCGCAATAATAGGATCCATCTAGTAATATGGCCTGTGGTGCAAGTCTTGTTGATGAGATATAATAGTGCTTGATGATCAGTGAAGAATACAAAAACTTTTTTAAGAAGATAATGGCGAAACTTCTGAACCACATATACCATTGCCAAGGCTTCATGTTCGGTAGTGGTATAATTGACTTCAGTAGGCATCAATTCTCTACTGAGAAAACGGATTGGGTAGTCCTTTTTGAATTCTCCCGCTTGGATGAGCACTGCTCCAATGGTATACTTGGATGCATCGGTATGAGTAAAGAAAACCCAATTGAAAACACCCGACCAGATCAATCACCACAGCACAACGTCAAGTGCAACAAGAACCCAGAATTGCTCTCTTCAAACTGTATATTCGACTACTTCGTAAGTACAAAGATGAGTTCCTTAAAAACACTCAAAGGGCTCGTAAAAGAAAGATGGCCCGATAACTCTAGAACTAAGCACACGTGGTGCTGTCGAAATAAGAAAGCACTGTATAAGTCGATCATTGCTATTTTAACTCTCTCCCTCAATGATAAAGGTCATTTCTTATTTTAGAGTATACTCTATTCATGGAACATACCTCCATGATAACATTACAAGTAAAGGCTTTTTTTTTTACATGACCTGGTCTAAGCCAAGTTTGGCTCTGAAAGTTTCAAACTTTTCTTTACTTAAAGCTTTTGTAATATATCAGCAACTTGTAACAACGTAGAACAATGTACAATACTTATGTCTTCAGATTGTAATTTTTCATGCACAAAGTGATATTTTACTTCAATATGTTTTGTCCTTGCGTGAAAGATTTGATTTTTAGCCAAATGTATTCCGCTTTGACTGTCACAGAAAATAACAGTGGGATTTACCTACTTCATGCCAATCCCACATAACAACTTACGTAGCCAAATAGCTTCTTGGATAGCAGAACTCAACGCTTTATATTTGGCTTATGTGGAAGAAAGAGAAATAGTATCTTGCTTCTTGCTAGGCCACGAAAAACAGTTGCTACCAAAATTGAAGGTATAACCGGTTGTTGACTTTCTATCATCTATACTTCTAGCCCAATCAGCGTCAACATAACCTTGCAACTTAGGTAAAACACTTTGTCTTTTGTAGATTAGACCAAGGTTCGGTGTACCTTTCACATACCTCAAAATCCTTTTTGCAGCTTTCCAATGGTCCATAGTGGGTGATGACATGAATTGGCTAATCAAACTTACAGCATAGCAAATATCCGGATGTGTAGTCATAAGATATATTAAACTTCCAACTAGCTGACGAAATAGTGTAGCATCAACATGTGCACTATCATCAATACGAGATAATTTCTTACTAGCTTCGCAAGAGGTGATGGATGGTTTGCACTCTATCATGTGAAATCTCTCCAATATCTCACCTACATACTTGTTTTGACATAACCTGATATCACTGCTAGTTTGCCATACTTCGACACCCAAGCAATAGTGCATAAGATCTAAATCTGTCATCTCAAATTGCTTGCACAAGTTGGCTTTGATAGAACGAGTGAGGTTCTCATCATTGCCAGTGATAATGATATCATCAACGTAAAGCACAATCAAGGCAATGTTGTCATCATTTATAAGAACATAAAGATTTAAATCTAAATTTGTTTTTACAAATCCATGTGAAAGAAAGTAACTGTCAATGTATCCATACCATGCGCGTGGTGCTTGCTTAAGGCCATAAAGTGCTTTGTGTAGTTTACATACCTTCTGTTCTTGCCCTTTTGCCATGAAGCCCTACGGTTGGACCATGTAAACTTCTTCCTCTAAGTCACCATTCAAAAATGTAGACTTCACATCCATTTGATGGATCTTCCACCCAAAATGAGATGCTAAGGCAATGATAAGACGTAGCGTAGTCCACTTAGCCACTGGAGCAAATGTCTCTTCATAGTCAATTCCTTTGCTTTGCTCATAACCTTTCACTACTAGGCGTGCCTTATACTTTGCTATTGTGCCATCTGCATGAAACTTTGTTCTAAACACCCATTTGTTGTCAATGGGTTTCTTTCCAAGTGGTAGATCAACCAACTCCCATGTATCATGTCTTTGGATGGATTCTATCTCTTCTTCCATTGCCCTTTTCCACTCTTTGTGATCTTTTGCCTCATCAAAGGTTGATGGCTCTCGACACTTCAAAATGTCAGTCAATAGGGCATAGTTCACATGATAACGATCGGGAGATTTCCTTTCCCATGTTGATCTTCTCACTTCACTTTGTGTGCTAGATCCTGTTTGATTTAGCTTTGCGTCCTTCATGATCTTCTCATACCATTTTGGTATCTTAGATTCAGGTGATACACTACATGGAGAGTACGTATCCCAATGAGTGTCCAAGTAATGTCTCTTACTTCCAACCAGTTTTTCCTTCATTGCTCCTATTGGCAAGTACCTCCCCCTAGGCTCTTGAATAGGTGGTGTTCTTTCATATTCGCCCTCTCAACTTTCGTCTTCACGTGCATCATTTTGTGGAGCATCTTCTTCGTTTTCTTCCTCCAAAATTGTGGGAAGTCTCTTGATGCTTTCACCTCTTGCATGGTCTTCATCTTCATACTATGCGTTTCATCAAAGATCACATCTTTGCTAATGTGAATCTTGTTCATTACAGGATCAAAACACCTGTAAGCTTTCGTTCTTTCATCATAACCAACAAAGATACACTTGATTGCTTTGGCATCAAGTTTCTTTCGCTCCTCCTTTGGCACATGTACATAGGCCTTACATTCAATGACACGAAATTTGTCGATTTTTGGCTTTATTCCAGTAAATGCTTCTTCAGGAGTCACATTTGGAACCGCAACTGTAGGGCTCTTGTTTTGCAATAACGTTGCCGCACTGCACGCTTCCGACCAAAGTGAATCGATCAAGCCCATTTGCTTCATCATAAAGCGTGCACTCTCCATAATAGCTTTGTTTTTCCTTTTAGCTACACCATTACTATGTGGCGTGTGTGACTGTGTGAATTGTCTTTTAATGTCGTGTTCTTTTCAAAAGTCTTCCCTATTACCATCTTCAGCTTCGCCATCAATCTCAAGCTCGCATAGCTCAAATGACCAAGTCTTTTGTGCCATAACTCGGATTGAGATGCTGTTGAGATAGCCAAACCATATTCACCTGGTTTTGCAGCATCCAATTTATAAAGGCCATAGTTATTATCTCTATAACCCTTCGCCACCACTTTGTAGTTATGGTTCGTATCCTTCATAAGGCATCCATCCTTGACAAATTCAACTTTAAGATGTTGATTTGCCATTACACCAATAGAAAGCAAACTCTTTTTGAGTCCAGGAACATAAAGTACATTAGGGATATTTTTTAATTTTGCCATCAAAAAATTGCACAGGTACATTGCCCACACCCTGTATCTGGCATTCCTCTCCATTGGCTTGAGTGACCTTATCCCCATCATGGATTGGTGAGAATTTTTCAAACCAATCACGTTTTCCGTCATATGCCTTGTGGCGCCTGAGTCTATGAACCATATGGCACCATCATCAACTTGGGATGCCAATGCCGATGAGAAAACACTTGTCTCGTCATCTTCTCCATCATCTTCGGCAATGTTCCTTTGTTGAGTCATTTTTCCCGCCTTTATGTCTGCTTTCTTCTTATAACACTCGCGTGCCCAATGACCCAGTTTGTGGCAATAGTAACATTTTCCTTTCTTCTTCTTTTTCTCTTTTGATGAGGACTCTCCTTCGTCATCATCATCCTTGGATTTCTTAGAAATCCTTTTCCATCCTTTCTGTTTGCCTTTAGCAAGTAAGGCTTGATCCTCCTGTGGGGTTTGTCTTGACTTCACCACTTCGCGACGCTGTTCTTCTTGCAACATGATTCTGTGGAAGTCTTCAAAAGTAGGCAACCTCTACGTTGAAGCAATGCTGCTCACAAACATCTGTAGCCCTTCTGAGACACCGCTCATTGTGGTATGTACCAATTCAAGATCTTTGATTGGTTCTCCAATCGCCACAAGTTGATCTCTCAGCTCCTTTATCCTAGTGAAGAATGATCCCACTGATTCACTTTCTTCTATCCTTACTGTGTTCAATTTCAACTTCAAGAACATGGCTCGAACTGGATTGCAAGTTTGAAATTGCATTCTAAGAGCTTCCCAAGCTCCCCTAGCCGTCGTGGCATCACTTATGTGAGTGATCACATAGTCTTTCACTGAAAGATTGATCAAGGATAATGCTCTCTGCGCCTTTTTATCAAAGGCCCTTATGTCACCTGGAGTGGTATTTGGCCGGACTTTAATACCTGCCACTATTTTCCACAACTCTTTCTCCATCAAAATGCTCTTTATTTTGAATTTCCAGATGTAGTTAGAAGCCCCATCAAGTTTACTTGCATCGCCCAAGATGTTTGCCATCTCCGAACTGCTTAAAACTTCACCTGTAGGCTATAAAGTGTATACTAGAGCCAACCGTGATGTCAAAAATCGATAATAATGACCTGCAACTTTTAGCTTACCAGGCCACCCGCCGCTCTTTTGCCAAATTGAAAGCCAAACTGGCGTCGTTTTCCAAAATGCTTCACGTCACCAACTCCCAGCTTTCTGCCTAGTGGAATGGTGAAATCACTTCTAGCGCACTTTGAACACTTTCTCCACGGCAATCACTCTGTTTTGGTGTACCGTACTTGCAGGTATAGTTAGGGTGCCCTTCGTTTGCAGGCCATAGCCTTTCGTTTGGCCAAAATAGGCTAAAGGAGGTGAAAATAAGGGCAATTTGGGTTTTTGAACTGTTTCTTCAGTGTGAAGAAACTTCACCCTTCAAAGACTTGGGACCCAGCAATTTTTTCAGTTTGAAGATTTTTAATGAAGTTGCAATGCACTTTGCACTTCAGACCCCTTCAGACTTTTTACTTCAATCCAACGGATCCTTTAGATCCAACGACCCACCTGTTGTGAAATAACCATCGTCGATCTGTATGAATCGAGATCCAATGGCTGTCAACGCTTTTGTGCGTTGATCAAAGGCCTTCGAAGATGCAATGGCCAGGCAGAATCCACCAATAAAATCCTATGTGGAATTTTCACCAAAACCATCGAATCCAACCGATCTGATTGGGAACTCAAACTTCATGTTGCTCTCTAGGCTTATCACACCACCCTGAAGAGAGCTACAAACTTAATCCCTTTCCAGCTAGTATATGGCCAAGAAGTCGTTATGCTTGTAGAATTCCATATCCCCTCTCTTTGAGTGGCCTATAATCTTGAGCTCGATAATCAACAAACTCTAGCAAACAGGTTATTCCATCTGGAACAACTATGCGAAACACGACGGATCAGCATCCATGCTCAACAAGTTTCCAAACGTCGACAAAAAGCATGGCATGATCGATCATTGAAACTTAGAGACTTCCAGGTTTGAAATAAGGTTATGCTATACTAGGCCAAAGCCTTTAAAGACAAACTGAATTTTTTTGGCCAAGGTCCTTACGTCATTAAAAAAATCTTTGCCTCCCTCGAGATATGTACAACTCCAAACCCTTCAAGGCGATATCCTCGACACTGTGGTCAATGGAAACAGACCGAGAAAGTACAATGAACCCTGTTTTTATCTTGATATGTATTACTTATTTCCTTTCCTACTGTTCTTCTTTACTTTTCTTTACTGTCTGCCTACCATTTCGACAAATTTTTTGTTGTGCTTTCTTGTTCACACCATCAAGATACTATCAGATCAAGCATACAAATAGTCTTTCTTTGAGAAAACCACAAAAGTCATTATTTTTAGAAGATTTGTCTCACAACATCTTAGATAGAATTCGTCAGACTCTTTTTTACAGTGCACGATTCATTTTTATCCTCCATGAATTCTGTCTTAGAGACAAACTTTCTAAAAATAAAAAAAAGTTAGTTTTTTGCATCAGATAGTAACTTCCAAAAATCGCAGACAATTTGCTAAAGGTTAGAAAATCTCCTACAATTTCTTTGTCACCTCCGCGAATTCTGATCAATCACATTTTTGTACTGTCAGTCATTTTTTTCTATTTTGAGACACAAAAATCACTTACAAGAATTCGTCGGCCCTCAGAACACCGCCTCAAAATTCACGACCATCATTACAAAATTATGGACACTGAGGACAATTTGTGGGTGGAGTTGCGATTTCCTGACCAAAAAAGTCTATATATAGACCTCCACCCTTCTTTCCACAAATTCATTTTAGATTCTTGCTCTCGAGTTCATGCCAAAAATTTTTAGAATTTTCAAACTTGACAGAGCAATTTAAAATCACTGCTACTATGGCCTCCCGTGACTCCTCACTCTCTCTGCATCGTCGTAAACCCCCTAGGCCTTATTCCAGGGACAATTTTATGAAGCAGCTGATCTTGGCCAAGGATATCAACACAAACCTTGGATTTGATCTGACTCACTTTCGTGACTAGCAGAGCGAGAGCCTGATCCGAGGGGCCTACTCAACCTATTCGGATGAATTCCAGACCTTTAAGATTACATCTAAGAGTGGTAGTTACACAATCATCAACATCTCTCCTGAGCATGTACAGAGCATTGGCTTTCCTAATCTCGGAGAGACGATCCATGGCAAGGGCACCAATTATGATGCCAAGTATTTTACAAAGTTTCTGACAAAGGATGGCAAAACAATTTCCCAAACCAACGACGGGATCGCCATCCGCCTCCTCATAGATTTCCATCTCCGGGTTGCGTCAAAAATCCTCATCACCATGGTCGAGGTGCATACTGCCAAGATGGATTGCATACCCCCGAGCAATCTCTTCTCTTTGAACATCACCATGGACGATCCCACTCAAAACTACAAGTGGGCTGAGAAGGTAGCAGAAAAGCTGTGGGGGGCCTTGAAAGCCAAGAAACCAACTACCAAGTGTGGATATCTCTCCACATGTTGGTCACCAAACAGTTGGGAACTCAGGCGGCTGCTGCCATCAAAGAGCTTGATGATATCTCTCCGAACACTAAGAAGTGAGCCACTCCCCAACCGATAGCAGAACCAGTTTCACCAGCACCACCAACTAAGAAGCAGAAAGAGAAGGCGATCAGCACAGAAGCCCGATGTCCCTCACGACATTTTATCCAATGACATCGGGGCTGAGTATGCTAAATCCGGAGGGAGCCTTAAATCCTCTCAGGTCCCAAAAGAGGTCCTAGCATAGCAGGAGGCCTAGTTACTTCACCAGGCCCAACAACATAGACAAGCAATAGTGGCAGCAGCAGGCAGCTCAATTGAGACAGACACTTACGATTTTGATCCTATGGGCGTGGTTCTGTCCACACCGGCACCTTCCACAACCCCAACTCCCTCACTTGCTCTCACACTTCCACCACCACCTCCACCATTTACTACTACCTCCACACCGTCACTCACTCTCAGCTCAGATTTCGATTCCACACTTTCACAAAAGCCCTCATCTATACAAATATCCACCCTACTTGACTCTACAGTCAATGTAGATGATTTTGCCTTACAATTACTAACATGAATTCTAGCAACCACCGTCACCACTCACCCACTGCACACATCTCCGCCACGTAGTATATCCCCACCCCTTTCACCTATCATCCCTCAGTCACTTCCACCTGCCTTTCATTCATCTCCATCTATCTTTGTTCATGATTTTCTACCCTTTAACCCAATGCCATATCCTAACTATACACGCACCCTCCCTGACATTGGCCCTTGGGAGCAGTTACCCCTTGCAGCCCAAAAAGTGGTATGGCTGGTAAATGAACTCAAATATAATCTATTCGGCACCCTAGGGAGACAATATACCATGTGGCAATTTGACGATGGTGCTATGGCGGACCTTCAGAAAGAAAAAGCAAGGCTGGAAGTGGAAAACAAGCAACAACAGCTACAGATCCAAAATCTCACCACTTATAATCAACAACAGCAGCAGATGCTCCTCCACCTCCAGAACTAGCTCCAACTGAAGGTGTCCAACATGCAGAATACCATCGATAACATCAAAGCAGAAAGGGATGAGGCCGTAGCAGATGCACAAGCCGCACGTTCCGCTATGAAGGAACAGTTGGAATTGGTGGACTTCAACGACTAACACTGTCTCAATTAATTTTAGACATTTTAATTTATTTAGGACTATTTTCTACATATGGTACCAAAAGAGCCAGATAAGAAAAACGATAAAAACTTACTAATTCTTTTCTCAAGTTCGAATCTCATTTCAATACAACTATAAGCCAAAAAAGACAAATTTGAACGACAAGTCACAATTTAGTTTCTAAAATATATTGATGCTTTTGTCCAATAGCTATGGGCACCTAATATAATTGTAAATCATTCCAATTGTTAGATCAAGGGGTTATGGTGGATGTTTTTGGTAAATCAGATATAATCATGTCCAAAATCAGTGTCGATCTGAATAACATACACAACTTTTAAACATAAACATTGATATAGAATTTCAAAAGAAACATAAACATAATTTGATATTTAAAAGAAACATAAACATCACTGAACTACTTTGAACAAGCTGCATTATAAGAACTCTCATAGAAATTTAATCACAATGTGTCACTTGCCACTAAAAGTGGTTCATATTTATAATTAATGGTCTTGGGCGAAGCCCTACATTAGTCAAGAGACTATTACAAAAGATGCACAACTTTTGTGCAATTCTAGACAAATTTGTAGAAGTTTAACCTTTTAGACTAGTGATTTGCTATTTCAATATTCTAAAGGTTGAGAATTAGAAACTATTTTCAACCTTTAGAATTTCGAAAAGCCGTTAAACTTTCTACATCATTATTCCTCATGGTCTTACAATACACATGCCATGGAATATGATTTACTTATAATAGGGTGACATGCCCAAACCCTAGCATACAAAAAGTCGGCTTTCTACAAAATTCTCAAGCTGGATCTACAACTGAATTTACAGAAGGAATTACACATCTTTTGGAGCCAAATTTGGCCTTCTTGCAGATTCGGAATCTGCCAACACTCACTAAATTAAATACATTGCAAGTCCAATAATTATGGCGACAAAGATTGTAACCAGGACTCTACAACTACAATGATCATGAACTCTACTCATCAATATCAGCTGCACATTCATTAGATAATTTGGACAGGTATTCTTTGATGTGTGCCATTGATATTTCTGGAATAGATATTGATTTTTCCACAGTATAGCCGTGTGCTTTAATTCTTTTTTTCGCCTTTGATCTCCATGCATGAACAACTGTATCTACATCCATATATTGTAGTCCGTCGTTGTTCGGAATCCATTCTTTCTCTAAGCAATTTTTGTACAGCTCTGAGTTGTCAACTTGTCTCTGGTTTCTATGTCGTTGATTAGATTTTGGTTCATACCATAATGCTTTAAACTTTGGGGCCAAGCCTTCTGTGTTTTTCTTTACTTGACAACTTTTGCCACCCAAATAGGTTTGGAGCCCTCCACAACATCATCTGGAGGCCACATTGCAACAAACTTGTCCAACACAACTTCTCTACATGTGATGAATTCAACCAGCGGTGCATCAGCTTTTCGCCCACAAAACCTCCGGGGTAATACCTCTACATCCATTTCGACCTCATTGATCGAAGTTGATACAAATGAATCGAAAGTGGTTGGCAAGGATTGTGGCCAAAAAGCCTCTTGGCTATACATTGATCCTGATAACATTTTTTCTTTGGATAGATATTTGACAAGTTTTGTGGTTTCCAACACACATGCATCAGTGTGATCCTTGTATTCTGGAAACTTCTGGCTCATGAACTGGAAATAATCAATAAAGGACATTATTCCTTTCATTTCATTTGGATCCAGATTCATCGTGGATGCTAGAAAGATGGCTTCATCTTTTGAAGGTACACGCTGCAACAGTTTGAAAGGTTCACTCCATGCGTTGTCTCCATCATTAGAATAGTATTTCCATTGCGTGGTTGACTCACTATTCATCATTTGAAAACAAAAATAGTGAGGATTGGTGTGTCCTTCTAAGCCATCATTTCCTTGAGCAATACAAGGATCTATAAACTGTTTCCAGTCTACCATTCGTTCCAATATTTTACTTTAGTGCTTTCGATACGACCGCCACCTATCTTTTCACCAATTCGTACTAGCATATCTAGCATTGTGTGAACCGATTTGGACTTCAAAGCCCTGGATATGACACTGAAAATCTGATCTATGTCTTCATGTGTGTGGCCAACCAAAAGAAATCCCATTTCTACCTTTTGGAAGATGTTATGTGCCACTAACATACAACAAAGACCAAAAATAAATTTGTTCTTGTTCTCCCTTCAACAATTGTCAGCTTGAATATGTAAGATCAGAGGCAAGTTACCATGTGATGCTTGTACCTTTCTTATTGCTCGCATTATTGATGTGGCAACTTGATTGCTATCATGAGCATGCAAGGTATCAATCCAAACATCACAGAGCAACTTGAATAGTTACTTGTCAATGATCTTGTTGGATTGCAGTTGACGGATATGTTTTCGACATCTTCTACACCACTTACATAATCTGAATTATATATTGATCTTGTCGACGTTTTCTGGATGCTACCCCTTTTTGAACCGCTAGGCTGGCGGGCCAACACTTTATTGATGTTGCTCCTTTTTGAACCATTAGAATAATATGTAAATCACTCACTTAATGGTTCAGTAAACAATACATGTTTTCTCTTTTTAGAGTGCAAAGATAGTTTTGACAAACACCAAATCATTGTTTGGTTTTGTTTGTAGAAAGGGTCTCCGTCATCTGCCATGGCATTTGCAATATTTCCTTCTGTTGTAATTGAAGTCAACTTCACGATAACAAGCACGTTTTTTTCACCAGAATAGCCTTTGAATTTAGCAATGCAAACTACTACCCCTTGAAAATCCGTACAATCAACAACGTCATCAATGTTGTATAATGGATAGTTGGTAAGAACGAATTCATTCATGTCAACAATATCTGCATTATTCCACAAGATTTTTTTTGAAATGGGATCGATAGAAATATAGTTGTGAACTTCTCCTAAGCGATCAAATTCACCGTGAGAGTATGGCAAGGGACAATCCATTTTAAATACCTTTGAAATTAGGAGCACACTTTTATTCGTACCAACTTCTTTGAAAAAAAATATTCCGTTTGATTCAGCAGTTAAGACATTTCCAAATGCAACCGCCTCTTTCCAAAAAAATTAAACAACTGGAGTTACATCTTTTTTTGAACAGTCTATGTAGTGACCTTGAAAAATTTATATAGGTACACTTTACGTTAAGATTTGCAATGCTATCGAAAGTATAATTAGCAATATTATGAAACTGTGATAAATAGTGCCAAATAGCTATTGAAAGTAAAATTAGCAAAATTATTATAGAACTGTAATAAAATTATAAAACAATTATAGCCCTTAGATCTTGTCCTTTAGCCGGTGGCCCTTAGCCCATAGCCCTTTTCCTTGTCCCTAGGCCCTTAGCCATTCGCTCTTAGCATTAGCACTTGGCCCTTAACCCTTAGCCCTTCGACCTTATCCCTTAGCCCTCGTGCATTAGCCCTTACCCTTGAGCGTCAGCCTTAGCACTAGGCCCTTATCCCTTGGCTCTTAACCTTAGCCCTTGGCCCTTAGTCTTAACCCTCGGCCCTAGCCCCTACCCCTTGGCTAGGCCCTTGGCCCTTGGCCCTAGCCCTTATCCCTTGGTCGATGGCTCTTGGTCCTTGGTCATTGGCGGTGGTCCTTACCCCGTAACCCTTAGTCCTAGCCCTAAAGCCCTTAGTCATTAGCCCTTGATCCTTCACCCATCGCCCTTGGCATTTCGGTCTTAGTCCTTGAGCCCTTTGTCTTTAGCACTTTAAGACTCTTTGTTTATATATATATATATATATATATATATATATATATATATATATATATATATATATATATATATATATATATATATATATATATATATATATATATAATATTTTTTCAACTTTTAGTATTAATTTTTTTATTTTTAGATTTAAATCATAGGTTTTTAAGTATTCTCTTATTGATTTTTAATTTTGAGTTTGTATTATTTTTAAGTTTTATTTTAAATTTTTATTATGTTTTGTTTTTTTTAATTTTTAGGTTGCTTTTTTTGAAATTTTTGCATTTTCAAGGATATGACAATATATTTATGTTTTTTACTTCTTTTTTCTCTTTAATAATGTAGAATAAATGAAGGGGTGAGGAGTATACAGATTTATTATATAGTTTTTTTGACTTTTTTATATTCATTTTGTAATTTTCAGATTGGTTTTATTTTATTTTGAAATATTTTAATTTATTTTTTTAACTTCTCTATATATATTTAGATTTATTTTATAGTTTGTTTTTTTCCTTCAATTTTCAGATTTATTGTATATTTTCTTGATTTTTTATTATGCATTTTTTAATTTTCAGATTCGTGTTATAGTTTTTTGAATTTTTATTATTCATTTTTGGATTTTCTAGTTTTATTTTTTACTTTAATATTTATATTTAGATTTATTTTAAGGTTTGTTTGACTTATTATTTAAAAAATTACAATATGTATAGTTCTTTTATAATTTTTATATTTAGTTTTTAATATTTACATTTGTTTTATAGTTTTATGATTTTTATTATAGATTTGTTTTATATTTTTTTGAATTTTTGTTATTCATTGTTTAATTTTTGTTATTTATTTTTAACTTTGAGTTTTTTGTAATTTTCTTTTTATTATGTTTTGTTTTTTTAGTTTTTAGTTTGTTTTTAGATTTTTTGACAATATAGTTTGTTTTTAGTTTTGGCAATATGTTGTTTCAAGGTTTTGGCAATATAGTTATGAGGAAGAATGAGGAGAGGCCATTATGTTCAAATATTTATCCCATAAGCATTTAGTTAAGTATGAAATTTTTCCAAGCTATATATAGAAGCTTAAAATAGTGTTTTTCTCAATAATTGTGGCCAATATTTTTTTTAAATGGGTTTTCATTTAAATGCCAAAAAAATTTTAGCTCAAAATAAAATTTAATGTACACGTTGCTGACACGTGGAATACCAATTATCCCATAATCAATCTTGGAAAGTGAATAAAGGGTGCATATGTAGAGGGTCTTGAATATTATGTTTAGTCGGATTTTAAAATTTGTGTTGGCCAACTCCATCCCCACGTCGGATGGAAATAATGAAAGAAATTGGATATTAAATTTTTTTTTAAGGGGGTTCATCCGCCGCTGCGGATGGCTTCCTCCAGAATTTTCGGAAGTTTTACCGGATTATCACGGATTTTATTTCGGGATTCTTTCGTGGATTTTTTTTTTTTCGAAATTCTTTTTTCAAATTTTATTTTCGAGGATTTTCGGAGATTTTTTTTTATTTTCAAAATTTTTTTCCAGATTTTATTTTCGCGGTCTTTCTTGATCGTCGTGATCTTAGCGTGTTTCGTGATTTTCCAGATTTTCGCGATTTTCGGTGATTTTCGGGATATTCGCGGATCCTCGTGATTTTCGAGATTTTTCGGGATATATTCTAGATTGATTCGCGATTTTTCTGGTAATTTTCGGGATGTTCATTTTTTGAAAACAAAAATATGGAAGAAGTCATCCGTCGAGGCAGATGGTTTTCCACATTATCAATTTTTTTTCGTGATTTTCTAGATTTCTTCGACGTTTTTCGGGTTTTTTTGAAACACTCCGAATTTTTTTGCAGATTTTTGAGATCTTAAAAGATCTTTCGGGATCTTTCGGTATCTTTCGGGATCTTTCGTAGCTTTCGAGATCTTTCGTGGCTTTTCGGTATCTTTTTAAAATCTTTCATGGCCTTTTGGAATCTTTCGTGGCTTTTCAGAATCTTTCTATCTCTTTTCGAAATGTCTGGATCTTTTTGGGATGTTTGCCTTTTTTTGGGACTTTCGAGATCTTTCGTCACTTTCAAGGCTTTCGAGATCTTTTCGGTGAGCGGATATTCGGGATTTTTCGTGGCTTGCTTGCAGAATTCGAGATCTTTTCGGGAAGCCATCCGTCGTGGCGGATGGGTTCATCTAGAATTTTTTTGCGGATTTTCGAGATCTTACGGGATCTTTCGGTATCTATCGAGATCTTTCGTGACTTTTGGGACCTTTCATGGCTTTTCGGTATCTTTTAAAAATCTTTCGTGGCTTTTCAAAATCTTTTGTGGCTATTCGGGATCTTTCTGTCTCTTTTTGGGATGTTTGGATCTTTTCGGGATGTGTGCCTCTTTTCAGGGCTTTCGAGATCTTCGGTGGCTTTATCCTTTCGGGGAGCGGATATTCGGGATTTTTCGTGGCTTCCTTGCAGAATTCGAGATCTTTTCGGAAAGCCATCCGTCTCGCGGTGGATGGCTTCATCCAAAATTTCTTGGCGGATTTTCGAGATCTTACGGGATCTTTCGGGATAGTTTGATATCTTTCGGGATCTTTCATGGCTTTTGGGATCTTTTGTGGCTTTCCGGATTTATTCGAAATTAATTCAGGATTTTTTGAGGTATTCGGGGTGTTTTGAGATTTATTCGCGATTTTCTCGGGATTTTTCATATTTGAAATTTTTTAGGAGTTGTCCATCCGCCGTGGCAGATTATTTTTCACATTATCGATTTTTTTTTCGTGATTTTTAGGATTTATTCGACGTTTTCTGGGTTTCCGGATTTATTCGGGATTTTTCGAGGCATTCGGGGTGTTTCGGGATTTATTTGTGATTTTTTCAAAATTTTTCAGATTTGAAATTTTTTAGGTGTTGTCCATTCGCCGCGGCATGTTGGTTGATTCTGATGAATCTCCAAGATACTCGGACAGAGCAACTCAAGAGCACCTCTCATCTTAGACCGAGGAGGTCTCTGAAAAGACGAGACCAACGAAGAATGAGAGCCGCGTATGAGAGCCGAGAAATGCTAGTTAGGAATGGCACGCAATAAATGTGTAAGTCTCGTGGTGAATCCCGGAAGATGGAATGACCATGTAGGAACTAGTATTTCTAAGCAAATGTAATAAATGCAAGTAGACCCCTCTTAAAGAAAGTAGAGTGAGCCACCTTTTGATGGTGACCTCTAGTGGGGAGCATTATTCCACTTGTAATTTGTGAAATGTGGAAATTCCACTAGGAAGCCACCTAAGGAGCTCTCTTGTCTATTTAAGAGACTCCCTCTTTGTGAAGATGAGCTTTTTGCATTGTATCTACTCCATGCTTAATAAGAAGATTTCCCATGAGTTTGATGCTACACTAAGCTCCTTGATCATGATGGTTTTCTTGAGTGAGGCCCCTATGATGATGCCCTTCCATTCATATTGTGTGTGGTTGTGGATTTAGAGTGGATTAGTTTTCTTGCTTTCCTAGTTGTGGATTAGATTTCATGTTTTCTTGTGGATTAATGTAGGAGCCAGCATTCAAGTAAACTAAATAGGCCAGAAATGTGGCATAAATCTTGCATATTCTCTAACATTCTAGTTCTTGATGTTCTTGGGATGTCCAAGAATCAAAAGACTGGTTGGTTTCTTGATTCTTGGACTTCTAACATGCTGTAGATTAGTTTTTGTTTCTTGTTTTGTCAATTTATGCAAGTAAAGTAGTGTAGGATCTGATTTTAGTTCATTTTGCAGCAAAGTAGAAGTAGGAATCCATCGTTGTTCAACTGAGCAGTAACGTAGATCATTTGTTGAACGCATTGGCTTGCATTTTGGTTGATTATGCATGTGCATTCAATTCAAGAGTGACCCATCCGGATGTCCTCTGACAGGTAGGACATAATACTACAACAAGAACCCATCCCTTTTGCCTGTTCAGCCTCATAGGTGACTCTGATATTAAGGACATTATTGGCATCTTCATATTCAATGCAATACATAGGTTCTAGAGGGATCGCACTAGTGTCTTCATTGATCTATTCTACCAACAATCCTTTTGCTTGAGGTGCCAGATGTAGGAACTCTACATTGGAGATATTTATTCTACTAATAAGATATTGATTGGCTCTTCTATTTTAGTAAACCCTAAACCGTAATTGTGATGGATGTTTGTTTGAATTTTTTTTCTTGTGAGCACTCTCCTCCTATGACTATCAGATAACTGCAGATCATGAATCTATTCTCTTGCAAGTAACTAGTTTCTTAGCTACAGCTAGTTGACTGATATGCTTTTTGTGAGACAAACTTAATGTTTTTCTTTTTGGCATCAGGATGGATAGGAATCGGTCGCGGATCCGGAGCTGCGGGCATACAACCAGTGGGTAGCCTTCGAAATAGCCTACCTGACTTCTAGTTCAGAATCTTTGGAAATCCGAGACGCGCGACTGGCCTGGGGCAAATGGTACCAGTATCCCGATAAGAACAAGGAAATACCTGCTCCCAACGGTACAATTATAAATCCTGGATCACCTGTGACAATCGCCTCTTGTGGCAGACAAAATGCTTCATCGGGAACAGAGGGAAGTTTTAATCTCTATGCAAAGCCCTCGGACCGAAAAATTGCGACTGTGAGCTGGGATTGCCCGTGGTCGCTCACGAATAAAATGTATGTATTACTTTAGCCACTAGAATTGTAAACTTTTCAATCCATTTACATTCAAAAAAAATTTGAATCCATAGTAATTTCTTCTCAGTGTGCCTTTTTCCAAGCTCTAAACTTGCAACATTTTAATAAAAATCATAGTGCACTCCTAGTGTCACTTTGGGTGATCTATGGTGTGATCTATTGTGAATAAATCACTATATATTTTTTGAATTATTGGTTTTATTGCCCATGTGGACAGCATTTATTCAATTCTCAAATGTAATCTTGCATGTTCCTTATGTATGAACCACTGGCACAACTCCTAGTCATCTTAATAAGATCCGATAAGTAGCAAGTGAGTCTAAAAAATCCATCACCATGAATGTGATGACAAAATCTGCCCTTGTTAAGTTCATTGGTATAATACCCATTATTCCCTTTCGCCACACACAAGATTGATCAACAAGCTTGATGACAAATGTGACAACGTTGAGACTTTGTAGGTCCCATTTCTCATACAACTTTTTTGAGATAAGATTCACTCATTGCAACTTTCTCCTTGTATAGTTTATGCTTGATTAGAAAAGTGATGTTATGTTGTTCACCGTCATAGGTGACTCTGATATTAAGGACATTATTGGCATCTTCATATTCAATGCAATACATAGGTTCTAGAGGGATTGCACTAGTGTACTCTTCATTTATCTATTCTACCAACAATCCTTTTGCTTGAGGTGCCATATGTAGGAACACTACATTGGAGATATTTATTCTGCTAATAAGATATTGATGGCTATTCTATTTTAGTAATTTTTGGCTCTCTCAAGTGGAAAGGCTCACTCGTCTAGAAAGGCTCTCTCAGGTGGGAAGGCTTAGATGCCGTGGACAGGCTTTTTGGCTTGCACACGTGGACGTCGGATTCCGACGTTCGTTGGATTCCGACGTTCATGCCGGATCACACGTATTTTATTTTTTTTAAATCTATGACAGGTCATATCCACGTCTGCACGTCAAAGTCCGACATGTCGGACTCTGACGTGCCTTTAAAAAATTGGTTGCCGCCCATAATTCCCGATCGTCGGACTCTGATTTTCGGATTTTTTACTGGGACGTCGTATTTCGACGTGTCGGATTGCGACGGATTATGAAATTTTCGAGCATATGTCGGACGCCCACGTGGGAATCTACGCGATATGTTATTGTGCATACCCATACAAATTATATGGCGGCCACTTGGTACGCGTCGTATAGCCCACATAGTCTTGTGAACTTCTCTTTCTGCAGGCAATTAATAATTGCAAATGGAGTTTGATGATGCGTTCACGATGAGGATGGTCCACTGCAGCAACTTTTTTTCTAGGCATAGTCACATACTCAATGTCAAGCCTGTGAGACACGCTATCATGTTCTTTTCCCGAATCAACTACTGGACGTTTCTTTGGGACGCTTTTCAGATTCTAGATTAGGTTGAATCACTTTCAATTGTCTCTTGTTTATTGATTTGTAAATATTACGGTTTAGTTCACTATTCGATCTGGAAGAGGTTCAATCCTTTTGCTTATGAATAATATCAATGCTCATGAAAAACCTATTCTCCATAGTAAAAAACCTACTCAATTTGATATTCACCTATTGAAAACATTTTAGTGGGTTTTGAAAACCTACTAATTTAGGCCCTTTATAGGTTCAGATCCTATCCACTCTAAATCTCTAGGTTTTCTTTCGTATATATGTTTTTGAATCTATAGCGTCTTTAGTTATTTTATTTATAAATTTTTTACTCTATATCTCATTATTAGGATAGTACTCTACATAGACTCGAACTTGTCTTTGTAACAATTGAGATTCAAAGGGTGTACCCTACTTCTCAATCAAGGGATTTCTATTTTAATTCTTGACTATGAACTAGAGTTAGAAATCTGGTGCAGTGTCTGTACTTTACACAAAAATTGTAGGATAATTACCATTTGGACCTTTTAAAACTCATGTTATGCAAAATTGCCCAAAAGATCAATCAAGAGGTTCCGGTTCAAATTAGTAGTCATAGGCTTAGGGTAATTGTGATGGATGTTTGTTTGAATTTTTTTTCTTGTGAGCACTGCACAGCAGGCTATTATATATATGTATTGAATCGCTGCATGGCACACACATAGAATAGCCAAACATTCAAGTATTCAATTTTCAAAGGAGTCCTAAAGTGATCGTCATAAACATGTCTTCTACAGTTGTGGATCCTGCTGTAAAGGTAGGAAGTCGAGTCTCGAGTACTCTCCTGCTATGACTATCAGATAACTGCAGATCATGAATCTATTCTCTTGAAAGTAACTAGTTTCTTAGCTACAGCTAGTTGACTGATATGCTGTTTGTGAGACAAACTTAATGTTTCTCTTTTTGGCATCAGGATGGATCGGGATCGGTCGCGGATCCGGAGCTGCGGGCATACAACCACTTCTAGTTCAGAATCTTTGGAAATCCGAGACGCGAGACTGGTCTGGGGCAAATGGTACCAGTATCCCGATAAGAACAAGGAAATATCTGCTCCTAACGGTACAATTATAAATCCTGGATCACCTGTGACAATCGCGTCTTGTGGCAGACAAAATGCTTCCTCGGGAACAGAGGGAAGTTTTAATCTCTATGCAAAGCCCTCGGACCGAAAAATTGCGACTGTGAGCTGGGATTGCCCGTTGTCGGGTTCCAACGTACTCAGTGTAACTTCTTTAACCAACGACTATCTCGTCCAAAACTCTTCCTATACTCCTTGTGAGATTGGACATATCCATATCAATGTGGCCAAGTTCGGATAGACTCTTGTAAGTAGTCTTTCTCTCTCCCTCTGTCTCTCTCTCATGAACATTACTTATTAAGGCTTGGGATTCAACATGTTCTCAAACATGGATCAGATTCATGTTGAAGCACTTCCCAGAACGTTATGCATGAACAGGAGAATGGGCAGTGTGTAACAATCAACTATTGAATGTTTCAGGTGTTGAGCGCGATGATGAGTGAAAGCCTTATGATAGGAAATAAAGTTGCGTGCCTATAATAGGCCAACTCCCAGCTCACTTCTCCTAGTCAATGCAATAATACCATCCTGTGTCTTCAGAATCTCGCTTATGATACTTTACTTTCTCAATCCTCTATGTTTGTGTAAGTCTTTATTGAAATAACATGTATGTGCTTCATATATTTCCAAATGTGCTATCTTTCAACAATCCCACTACAATGTCATTTTACTCATATTTTATAAATACTTTACAATAGATAAATTATCGTCTTTGGATCCTTGGCTAGTAGCACCACAGCCCAACTTCATGCAATCAAAACCAATTTAGACTCAAATGTTAATATAGGCGTGCATCAATGTCTTGTAAGATCTAACCCAGATCTACTTATAGCCAGGTCGGTGAAGGTTAATTCTAAAAATAGAAGGCTAAAGTGATCGTTTCACTAGTTGTTGGTAACCTTTTTTAAAAAGTTTATACCTTTCTGTTAGAAATCAGTTTGATCTGATTCTTTAGTATAAGCTTCAAGTGTGATATTGTAATTAGTGTATAGTTAATTAGATCTAATGTATTGGTTTGTTATCGGAACATACCCACTATCGTTATATCAGTCGGGCATTGATCCTGTAGCCTGCTACTTGGGTTAGTCGAGTAGCTATACACGTAGGAAAATTAGCCTGTACAATATATTTTTGACGACATTTGCTATACTCAGGGACATGTCGTGAGTCTTTAAGCCCATTTTGGGCCTCTTAGTAAAAAAGGTGCCTTTTTAGTGTGTTGACACTTGTCGAGCCCATGCGTGTTGGGGCTTTTGGCATATATACAGTTTTCTTTTTGTAATCTAAGCTTTTGTTGTCCCATCTTTGAGAGCTTGTGAGGAGTGGCTATGCTATTGATTGATGTGATCTACATACTGCACTAGATCCTAACAAAATTTTAACATGGTATCAGAGCATCAGGGTGTTGTAGGTATGCACGATCCGGTGGAACTATGAGATAGCGTCTTTCACCAGGAAAAAGGGTACTCAAAGCATCTCAGGAGATAGGACTCCATATGGGGTATCGGCAGTCCGGATGGTAGGAGACAACAAAGTTCCTTCGATCGGAGCTTCGGAGAAGTGATCAAAACGATCGTCATAGGGGAATTCTACGACAAATTCTGGAAGAACTTGCAGTTTCGGTGATTTCGAGGAAATCATCGATGATGGCTACGTAATCAAAATTAGGGTTTTGACAAAATCACAAAAAATTGAATATCTCAAATTCTACATGCAATTTCTAAAAACTTGATATATCATCTTGTACCTTCCAATGAGGCCTTCTTAATGCACCAAAAATTGGCTAATTCCAGTAAACTAAGTGTGAAATCGGAATTGATCAAGTATATAAACCTATATTGAGTTTTGACCTACAAAAGATCAATTCTACATATGCAAAAATGGAGATTTTTGAGTAGAAATCAATCTAGCATGCTCTATCCAAATCTTTGATAAATGTGGTTGATCCTTTCATAACCTGAAACAAAAGATCTATGATACCATATGAAGGATTTCAGATCATTCAAGATCCAAATCCATGTCCCTGATCTTTGGTTAAAAGGAGTGCAAACCAACAATACTGCCAATGTAGAAAACTCAACAAATGAGATGCAAACTCTACGAGATACTGATCAAACATGAACCAAAACATAAAATATAGTTTTTTTCCGTACAATTATAGTACCCTATTGTATTTCAAATTTGTGGAACCAAAAATAACAATAAATGATCATTCTACACATAGAATTACAAGATAACATCATGAGAGTGCACCAATGAGTAGTAGAACCCAAAGAGAACCATGTATTATGATGAAATGAGAGAGGGAATAGAGAAGATACCTTTCTCCATGAGTTACAACAATATATAGCAGGTTCAGACCCTACTTTTCCACTTGGCTTTCCCTCCAATATGAAAAAACCCTACTATTTTGGGACTATATTTGATGTACCCAAAGTTCAAATTTGAATCTCTCTCAAACTCGACTACCAACTTTCTCGCACTTTCAAAAAGGGCTTATTGAATGTATTTTAAACTAATATAACTTCAAAAAGTTTATCTCTAAGTCTAAAATTGACAATTTACCAAAATATGACTAAACTTGTTGAAATCTCTCACAAAAAGTACATCAAGAAGAAAGAAAGAGATCAAGTCATTTTTTTGTCCAAAAATAGCCAAGATTGCAAGATTTGTTTGAAACTAGATTTCACTTCGTCTTATCTTCATTCCAACTTTGTGAGGGAGTGATAGAACTGAGATTATAAGTCCATTTGTTGGATTAGAAATCTAATTTGAATAAAACACTACAAGTGTGAGACCTTTGTGAGTTTCAAAGTCAATCAAATCTATTTCTTGTGTGTAGAATTCACTAGTAAAATGGGATCTATTGGAGCATACCTTCTAGAAGCTAGTGAGAGATTGAATTCTACTAATTATGCTATTTGGAAGGTTAGCATGGAGTCACTCATGGTGCTCCAAGACCTTTATGAATTTCTGATTGAGGATGAAGATGAACTCTAGGTGCACATGAGTTAGTGAGATACAAAAAGAGATCAAAACTAGCTCTTCATTGTGTGAAAATGAATGTTACCCTTTATCTTTTGAGAGAATTGTCTTCATGTACTAGTGCTAAAGAGGCTTGGGAGTCTTTAAAATCAATCTATGAATCTAGCAACACTTCTAGAGTTCTTATGCTTAGAAATCAAATTTTGCAAAGCATGAGGAGAAGTGAGGAGAGTGCACAAGATTATGTGCTTAGAATCAAGTCTCTAAGTAGGGAGTTGGCTTCCATTGGAGAGAAGATTAAAGATCGAGAGCCTGTACAAATTGTTCTTAATGGTCTAGGAAGTGATTTTGCAAATTTGGTCCAAAGTTTTGTCATTCAAGACACCTTTCCCACTATAGAAAAGCGTCATAGTGTATTAGTGGCTGAAGAGTGTAGGATGTTACATGCCAAAGCAAGATTGAACTCATTGTCTTTGCAAGATGGTGATGAGAAAGCTGATTTCTCATACAAGGGAAAATGAAGACCAATGGAAAGAAGAAGCATTTCAAGGAGACCAAAGAAGAGGATGATGTATCCAGCTCAAAGGGCAAGATCAAACACAAGTCCAAGTTCAAGTGCTTTTTCTGTGGGAAGAAAGAGCATTTTGCATCAGAATGTCTCAAAAAGAAGAAGGCACAAGAGAACAAGCAAAGCAACATTACACATCAATAGGAGGAGGATGAAGAACAGGAATCATCCTTGATGGTTTTCAACATACCAAGTTCAACACCAATGATTCTTGGTGGATAGATAGTGGGGCTAGTTCCCACATAACATTTCAAGGGTGCGATTTTTAGCAAGCTTTTGGAAGCGAGCTTTTGGTAGTTTTGGCGAGCTTTTATGGCAATTTTGATGGGCATAATCCAAAACATGTTCTTAGTTCTAAAAGAGTATTCTATATGTACGAACATGACAATATTGTCATGACATACCAACAGCAAAAAGAAAGATAATTGTAGTATAAACGGGTATTGTTCCTACTAGAGAGCAATAAAAGGGCTAATAGTGTCATTTAGACTGCTAGGGCTGGACCAGAACACAAACATGTTTATTCACCAACCACTTCTAACAGATCTCAAGGTGTTCCAAGCTCTCTCTAGAGAAAGAAACTACCGCTAGTCTTGTTTAGATAGCAAGAAATTCTTTTTTGCTTGTAGAACTTTGGACTGCCTAGTTTTGTGCTCGCGGAAAGATGTGCAGCCCTAATTGTATCAATTTTTTTTGTTATGTAGATTATTGCCTTGCACGTAATATTTAACAAGTCTTGAAGTTTGGATCTGAGAACAAGGCCCTCTTGAGATTGTGTGATTGTTACACTTTTGATTCTTCTCAATGTAGCTAGCCATCCATACTAACTATCATATTTTTTCTTGGAATTCAGAATCGATCATGGCAATTGTTTTTAATCCCGCAAATGCATGGTCCATGTTCTGGTTATGCACAATTCTTCAGGTTTGAACTTGTCAATTTTCAAAGAAAAAAGACAATTATGATTGTACTATTCAATCATTAAGAGTTATTGATTGCTTAATCCAATAATCTATCAAGTTCTAGGTGTTAGATCTAATCTAGGTGCATTACACTATGATTTAAGCAAGAGCAATGGATCAAATACATAAATGACCTGTACATAAATGACCTGTGTACTGGTCCAACAGGCTCCACACGTGTGAGATCTCACTATGAACATAGATCTTAAGATTAACATAATACATTGACCAAGTTGGAAGTGACAATTTCAACAGAATTTTGTTGTTTACACACAACCTAAACCATAAACTACCAAAAAACCAAACCAAAAAAGTTCTAACACACTGAATGTCAAAACTGTTAAAAAGCTCGCTAAAATGGCCAAAAAGCTCGCATCCAAAAGCTCGCTAAAAATCATTCCCTACATTTCAAAAGGACTATTTCTCCACTTTACTCTCCTACAATGATGTACATAGATCTATCTATACAACTAGTAGTCAAGAGTGTAAGATAAGTGGTATTGGAACCATTCCATTGTATGTTGGATCATCCAATAGGATGAATCTTCAAAATGTCCTTTTTGTTCCAAAGTTATCCAAGAATTTGCTCAGTATTGGCCAACTAATGGATAATGGCCTTGATGTACAATTTAAGCATGGAGTTTGTTCCATCCTCAGAAATGATGAATGTGCAGAAAAATGTTTCAAACAAGGTAGATTGTTTAAGCTTGATGCTAATGTTGTTGTGGAGTGTGAATTTGGCAAAGGCGGAGCTATGGCACAAAAGGTTGGGACACCCCAACTTTAAAGCCATGGAAACTATGTGTGCAAAGGAGCTTGCACTCGGCCTCCCCAAGCATTTTTCAAAGTGTAGGAAGATATGTGAAGCATGTAGTCTCTCAAAGGCTCATAAACTACCCTTCTCAAGAAAGGAGAAAGTGCAAGCCAAAGAGATCAAGCTCCAACATGTGCATCATCAAGTTGCTTGGCTGACTTGTTTACTAAATCTTTTCCTAAAGATTCGTTTTTCAAGCTTAGATATTCAATTGGAGCAATTGATAAAAGTATTATTGTTTCCAAAGCTAGATTTGAGGAGGAGTGTGAAAAATTGCCAACATTGGAAAATCTAGCCATGTAGAATATTGTACATTTTTGTCTATAATTGGATTCCACACATATATGGCCAAAGTGCCACATGTAAATCCACACCAGATGTAGGTTAGCTCGAGTAAAGAGAGGTGGTTGTGTCTATTTGGTGGAGATCCCTACAGTATAGGATCTAGATGTTGCTTTGATATGAGACTTTGACCAACCATGCACCTACCAAGCATGACTCTAGAAAATAGACTAGGATTTCATTTTAGAGCAAAAACGGTGAGTTAACTTCCTTACTACATGATGGAAATTCACGTAACTTTACAAAGGAAGTGAGTTTTGCTATGTATTCCAAGCTCCATAGTGAGAAAATAGATTATTTTTGGAGCTCATTGGCAATCTCGAGTTTGTCCTCTATATGTACATTGATTTTGTGAACCAAATGAAACCATCACTTTGAGTACTTCAAACATTGTTCAAAATCCATATAGTAGGCTGCTCTTCACACGTCTGGGCTTGGATTTGTGTCTATGGTGTATGATTCATTTTTAAAGTTCAAAACTTTTGTAGAAAATTAACTGAGTACTTGCATTTGCTAGGATCGAGGGTTGAAGGTGGATAGGAAATACCCGCTACAATTTTGGCGCCATTGCCAGGAGCTATTGCCGAGAGCATTAGAGGAGTTCTCAATATCAAAAAGACCCTTTAAGGAATGCCATGTAGGATATACAAAAATATCAAAATAAATAAAACAATATTGTTTATTTGCTGCACACACCACTCCCAAGGCCTTCCCATCCTCCCAATGATCTAACCACATTGTCTATAGTCACAGTTAAGAACCGTTAACAGTTCGCAGTATAACTTGACTAAATTCAAAAATATTCCCTCCATTCGTTACGAAAAGGGCAATATTTTCACTGTATCTAGAATATGACCGCCAACCCCAAATTCGAATCAGGAAAAATTGCAAAATGTTTACATATGCATTCCTTCCACGAGAATGGAAATATGAGCGCCAACTACCTATTGGAATGAAAAAATGAGCGGCATTTCCAAATTTGAATCAAGCATACAAGCACGGAGGCTGGATTGATCGTACATAGTATATAATATAATCAAAGATGAGTATTTTGTTTTGCTTCATAGAATCTGGTCATAGTACTTTGATGCAACTGATTACTCTATTATTTTTTTTATGATGACATTATATCATCTACATGTGGATATCCCTGTTGATTTGGCACCTTTGCAGAGAAGAGGAGGCAAAGGAGTTCAAATATCTGCTGAAGATCGTTCTCGTTACAGGGCAGAAGGAAAGAAAAACATGGATTTGTGGACAGATGGAACATTATATCCACAAGATCCAAGCACTTTGACACATCCCACATTCTCTTCAATAACTCATTTAGTTACATGGATATGCAATGGACATAGTGGATTACTAGGATATTGTGAAAGATTGCAAAACGAAGATGGAAAAGGTTAGTATAACTCTCATGAATGGTGATCTATCCCAAATAGAGAACCAAGAAGATTTTAAATTCAGTGTCCAGTCATAAAATGATATATGGTGGTTGGCAGCGTTTCAGGTAACTAGCCTCATTATTACATTACATTCATTGAATAGTATTAATGCATTGTAAACTAAGTATGATTAATTCTTTGGACAGGTGCTGAAAGAGGATCATGATATATTATCATGAATATTCTCAAGGACATCTTATCCTAGGATCATCAAGGACCATATGGATGGAGGATTTCTCAATGTTCCAGGGGTTGGAGACTTCAATGTTGAATGGCACTTAGCAGGTGATTTGAAAACATTGAAATGTATGTATAATGTCTCTCACGGTGCTACATCAAAACGCCCTTGTTTGTATTGCATGAAAATGGCAAAAGATGTAACTAGGAGTACAGGAATTACTAGAGAATATGCAGATCCAAACTGGAAGCCTGTGCTGCCTATCCCCTTAAAAAATGTGCATGTTTGCACTCTTCATGCAGAAGTTAGATTAATAGAAAAGATCATTTATCTTCGTATAGTTTTTGCTTGGAATACTAAGCCAGCATCATTAGCAAAGGAAGCTATCTCTCGATTAGAAGATGTTTTATCAAAAGCGGGACTCCATAAAGGACATGTCAAAATTCAAAAAGATGAAAAGCTTTCAGGAAAGAATGGGAACATGCCAACTAAGCCAAGCATAGGAGGAGCAAACGCACGTCGTGTTCTATCAAATCATACTGGTAAGGCTTTTAATATTCAACACTTAGTCTGGACAGATATTATTGCTGCCACTCAGGACTTCGAGAAAGACGGCAAAACCAGAGTACTAAAAGTTGATGTATGGAAAAAGCTTGATAGTATGATTGCTATTTTAAGAAAAGAAAAATACTCTAATATTGATAAGAAAGCTGTCCAAAGGACTTGTGTCGAGTTTGTTAATGCAATATCAAACGCATGGGGAGAAGATCACATCACTCATTACATGGTTAGTATAAAATTTTCAAAATACTTTCAAATTTTCATATATATTTAGATCTAAACATAAGACTAACATTATAATTTTGACATATGCAGCACATACTAAGAGATCATACAACATTTTTTGCAAATACATATGGAAGCTTGAGTGTATGGTCATCACAAGGGATGGAGAAGTCACACTGGCAAGCACGAGCAGCATTTCATCGAAATACACAACATGGAGGAACCAATGAAAAACGAAACTACATTTGTCAATTGTTTCAGTGGTTCTACCTCAGAGTTCAGATTCGACATATAACAAAGTCCACACAATACAACAAGTTTAGAAAAGCATGCAAGTTCATACAGGAAGAGAAAATTAGATAATTGCTGAGTAGAAGATCATCATTGTTGAGTAAAAGATCATCATGACGTGTTCAGAATTGCTTTGCAAATACATTGAACAAGAGAGGAGCAATACCCAATGTAAATGTATTGATTGTATTATACAAAGTATCAACTATTTATCATCAGATCTCGTATCACATTCTATGGTAGTATTGTCATGAAGAAAGTCTCTGCTAGCATATGCATCTAATAGATGTGCATTATCCTTATTTCCACTAAGCTCAATATAAGTGGAATACAATGACTAATGGGATCTCCTTAAAGGAACATTCCCATCAGTAAAGCCTAAAATGTTCAAAACATAAGATCTTCTGACAAAAATGATCTTATTTGTCTTAACAAATTTATGACCTCCTAAATAAAATGATAAAGCTTTAACTGCCATTATAAGACTCTCCCCGACTGGGCTCAGCTTGGAATGAGCAATATAGATCTCACTCTTCAAGAAATGCCAAAGATAGTGGCCCAGTCCACTGTCTTTCTGAAACGAGGATGTGTGTTGTCTGAAACCACCTTGTCTCGCAACAAAATCATCTATTAAGAGGGAATTGCAATAGGAAATATGTTAGCAAAAACACATTCAGTGATTGAAAACATTCAAATGCAAGGAAGATTCAACACTTACACATTATTCATCATCAACAGCAACCAGATCAGGATGATCAATATAATGACCACATACTGAAGTGGAATCATCAGTGAAATGCATTAATGATGGACGAGGAAAGTCCATCTGGAATTGAAATGTCGTGAATTCTTCATCGGATGGTCTGCCTTGTCCATCCTCAGCTATATTTGATAAAGTCTTATTCAGGCATTATTCACCGGTCATAAGACCCTCCTCATGATCAGAATCAATACCAGCAACAAGGTCATCTGTTTCAAAATCTACAAAGTCGAAGAATTCGAAAATTGTGCCAGATAATAAACATAGAATCTTGTCCTCACGATAGTAAAAAAATTTTACATAAATCAGCAATAGTAAAATATACATTGTCATTAATATAATATACAGGCAAATTGAAAACACATTTTGAATCCTCCATAGATTTGGATTCATCATCAGATGTATTTTGGCCAATGAAAGAATCCCAGAAAACATCAGTATTTAAATTAATGAAGTCACTTTCTTTATCAGGAGTGTCGATAAGAAAGTGACTGATATCCTTAATGGCTGACTGAACAGAGGAGGGTGCAAAAGGAGGGTCAGCAACAGGAAACTCATCATCATCTGGGATCTAAACTAAAAGAAAAAGTACGAAACCACTCTGATATTCAACCAATCGACATTTCTTGTTGCAATACAGACACATAGAACTACTTTTGAAAAGATCAAACAATTTGGTGAACATTCTATCCAGTCTATGTCTAAAAGCTGGGAAGAAATGAACAAGGTTAGTATAATGCATGTACTGGAGTTGACCTATGGAGAAAACAGACTTGCTAAGTATATCTCTGAATCTGACATAATGTTCGTAAAATACGTCAGAATTTGGTTGTGCAGTCTTGAAAACATGTAGATATGGCCTGAATAGGCTGTGAAAGTAGTCCAGATTTTCAGTAATCCCAAATTCACTCAAAAATGAACTCAAGCCTGATTCTCGTGAGGATAATGAGGAAGACGCCATGGCAGTAGCGTGAATATCGCACTTGTGCGCACGAGAGAACTGAACCAAAACTAACAATCAAAATGGCGCAGAAGATGGATATGTACGGCAGACATATACAAATATCGCACTTGTGCGCGAGTAGGTATACTTGCAAGCAAACGGACAGAAATGAGTGCGCACAAAAGCGATATGTCGTGAATTTTGAGAATGCAAAAGGTAAAAAATTGTTCGATTTTTTTGCCATTTATACTAAATTTTCACACGTGTGGTCAACGGACTTATGACACGTGTCTACTTTCAATTCGACAATAGGCGCAGGCACGTGTGAGATGACACCTGCACACGTGTGAAATGACACCTAGACACGTGTCGTGTGTTCATTCGAGTGCTTATAAACATGTGTCGCTCTCACATTCGATCGTACAAATCCCACACGTGTAGTGTGACAGAGTGACACGTGTCGCTCTCACATTTGTTCGTACAACTTTCACACGTGTGACAGGACATTCTTTCGCACGTGCAAACCCCGATATAAAATCACAAATTTTGATTAATTTTTTTCACTTTTTTTTTCGCTCCCCATATCGCATTTGTGCGCGCCCTTCACAATCAAAATTCCTCCTACTACCTTCCATGCGCAGAGGTCCAATACGTCTTCCTACGTGTCACCCCATATCACACTTGTGCGTCTTTCCTCAAATATAATCATTCTCTCTGATATTCGACTCACATAGGTCCGATATACCATACATTCTATCCATACATAGCGGTCCTCTGCGAGTTCTTTATCATCCCTTCCTTCTCACCCTAACCTTCACGCACAAGTCCGCTATCACATAGTTCATGCCCATGGATAGGAGAAAGCAGACAAGGAGAGACTTCTTCTCTCCTGGCTCATCCTCATCTCCTGCGGTTGCCATCACACCCCCTGCTAGACCTAGAACGCGCAACCGCAGCAGGTGGCTCTCTGAGATATGCAAGTATCAGAGGTCAACAGCTTTGTTGTTCCCAAGAGCTCCATTCTACCGTGCTGTATGGAACATAACAAGAAATGATCTCGGAGAACACGTTAGATTCACACCGAGTGCTCTTCAGTGCCTTCAGGAGGCTGCTGAAGATTATATTAGCCTTTTTTTCTAGGATTCTTTTTTGCTTGCCATCCATACCAAGAGGGTTACCATAAGGCCCAAGGATTTTCAGCTTCTGATGAGAATGAGAGATAGGTACTGTAGGTTACATGTATCTCAGCCTGCTGCTCCTAGACCAACTCCTGTAGATAGGACTCATCTTCCTACGAAGCGTCCTAGGAAGCAGACAGCCCCCAAGCGTGCTCCTAAGAAAGTGAAACCTATCCCAGAATCCATTGTAGATAATGTTGTTGTTGATAATGATGTAAATATAGCTACCTCTGTTTTGGATACTCTTAATATTGTTGTAGATACTACACTTCCACCTCCTCATCCTCCTCCCAATTTCTATACATATATAGATTCGGATGATTATCCTAAATTTGAGAAAGACATATCAGATGCTATAGATACAATTGGTACTTCTTTTTGTTTTAGACTAGAATAACTTGATTTTAGTATTAATTTTAGAGTTCTAGATTGTCTGGATCTCAAAGATAGAGGGGCTTCTATCAGTGATCCTGTGATAGAGTCCGGGCTGACACTCTTGCAATTTGACATTGCAAGAGATTCATCGAACAAGTTGTTGGTGCTGAGTAACTTTCTGCTCCAGGCCTTCAAGGAGAATAATGGCACATTGTCACAGTGTCTGACAAGTGGATTCACACCAGCAACAAAGTATCTGGTCATTTCTTGTCATATCAAGTAAGATATATTAAGTGCTTCTTCCTTTTTTATGCATTAACATTGACATTTTCAATTTAAATAGTTCTCAGAATTGCCGCTAAAATACTTTCAATCTTATTTTGCAGTGACCACTGGAGTTTAAACCTGATCTCTATTGAGAATCTGTAAATAATATTATTAAATGTTCTTGTGTCAAGATGAATTCGGCGAGAAATACACATAAGGATGTAGATATATTCATTCCATATCTAAGTAAATATATTCCTACAGACGTTTCCCATTCCGTGGACTGGCAGATCGTCAGTTTGGAGGTAAACTTTTCTTTCTTAATAGCATTTTGAAATCAGTATTCTAATGAAATATTTTCAATCTAATTCATTCTGTTTCATAATTGATTTCTTGTGTGCTGAATTATTTTGCGGTCACCCCAGCAAAATGATTCATTCAACTGTGGCTGGTACACATTGTACAGTGCCAAGCTATGTTTTGAGTGGTTCATCATTCAACAAGATGTTGATATTTCTAAGGTAATAAATTTTGTTTATTCTTATTTTGGAATCATGATTAGTTTTCTATTATGGTGACGTTATTGGCCATTACTAATACATGAATGTTCTATTTTGCAGTTTACACTTCCTGAGTACACATCAAGCCAGGTGTACAGATTTAGACAAGAAATTATCCTGAGTATACTGGCTCGGGCAAGGCTTCAGCCTCCCGTTATTGATGATGGTGCAAAGGATGATGTAGTTGTACTAAATTAAGATTAGAAAAAATATAGATAGCATAGAATAAAAATACATGTATAGACTTCATAGAAAAATATATATTGATATATCAAATGCTGCTCCAGTTTACGAATTTGGGAGCACAAAATACATGTACAGATGCCCAACTTGGGCTTTCATTCATTGAATGAAAGGGTGTATACATAGATTTTTACTAAAGTTTATTTGAAACTATTGTTTCCCCACAATGGTGATTGTTGTAGGTAGATCTTTGCAGCACGTTATCAGCTCCTGTCTTTTTTGCATCTGTGACATGGCAAATATTAGTGAATGTGCAATTATAAATGATGACATTTTCTATTATTTTGTTCTATTTTGAAATGGCAATAAACATAAAGTACTTACGAGTCTTCCGTTGATGATAAATCTGAAATATGTTGGTAGATTGGTTTGTAATAGCATGAGCTCTGTTATGATAAAATCAAGCTTCCAGTGCTCTTCCACCTCAACCATAGTCAAATATTCCTCATTGTAGATAATGCTTATCTCCATTCGGTTTGTGTGACCATTTAGTTCAAAGTCTTGATCCAGTGGTAGCCATGTACCTTCAATTTTCTTGTATCTCTGGTAGCTAAATGTGAGACTAAGCATTTGCTTTTCGATATGATAATGAAAGATCATTGGGACTTTTTAATCCTGCATTCTATGTCATTATCTGTTTTACTATCCCAACCTTGATCCATGAGATCTGACAAAGTCTCATCTGATAAATCCTTGCAAACAAATAAAGTTGGTGTCCTACGAACACTAGCACTCGAGAAAAAATCAACAAATGTATGTAATGAGATAAACCAACTTAGGTAAACAATTTTCGAGCCTGTGCTTATCTTCATAGCATTTCTAATATCAATGAGTAGCTTGCATCTCAAGGATTCAGAAACAATGCTGCCAGGAGTAGGCCACTCATCACTTTGAAAACTAGGCAATGGAAGTGCTTCGAGCTTGCCAAAACCTCCATCTGTTTGTGGCATATATAAAGATTCATAAAAATAGATATCACAATCTGCAAGTTCCTTTGGACTTCTTCCTCTGTATTGTAGCTTTCCAACATCAGAGTGAATCACATCTAATATTCCTGCAAGTGATTGTGTGGGCTCCCATTCACTTATCCATGATGGATATAAATCTGAAAGAAAAAAACAATGTTGAAGCATTTAAATCATAATCTGAAGAGCATCAATAAAGAAAATCACCTATGATTGTTGTAGAGTGCATATGTTTTGATATACTTACAATTACATTTTTTGATGATCATGAGGATTGATATCATGTACTTTGATTTCTGAATGCATATATACATGTTGCACACTGACTTCTGATATCGATTGACCTCCCGGGGTAGTCTTAAACTCCAAAATTTTTGCTCTCTAATAAGATTTGTAAGTCATTTTTGCTCTTTTCATTTGTCGAAAATTGCCCTTTGATGATGGATGCAACAATACCCATGAGTTCTTCGTCTATTTTGTTGGCTTCTAGTTATCAGCTTCATCTTTCTCATTGTAAAGAATCACAGAATCGATTGTAGATCTGGGTCTCCTCGCCATTGCTATTTTCAAAGCTTGGGCGCCAAAAATTTCTCTGATATGTTACTTGATTTTAATTTTTCGTATCACATTTAATCTAATGTGAATGCCAACATAGTCACAGTTACTGCGTATACCATATTTTATGTAACTGTATATACAATATTTCTATAATTGTAACTAGTATAGTTAGAAAATTTCATTATACTAACCATAATATTAAAGTAAATTTAACTTGAAATACTGACGTCGGGCAGATTAGCACGTGTCGGACAGGAAAAAGAAACCAATGGGATACGTCCATGCTGCCCGGACACAAATTTCAAAGTTTTCTATATTGCATTTTTATTTTTTAGTTAATTTGAACTACGTTACGTAGATTTCAAATCTGTGCATTTTGATTGGGCCTGGTGACGGTCGAAACTAAAGGAAAAAAATAAAAGTATCTTTACAAAGGGTCTTTATAATATTGAGAACTCCTCTAATGCTACGCCAATTTTTCATTTTCAGCATGTTTCTAATCCATGATGGATGTTAGCTTGCATTTAGCCATCTTGTCTTGGCATGATAATGTTAAAATTACATTATAGGATTAATTTGGGAGACATTTTGCTTGATTTGTGTGGATTGTTTGCTTGAAATTTGTTTTGATTGTTGAGCAAGGAAAGCCAGAAAGATCACCATTCCTAAGATCCATTTGGATCTAAAGAAAGAAATTTATGCTATTTTGGTGACGAAAGAGGCAAAATCTTCATCAAACACTGATAAATTTTTGCTCCTTTGCAACAAACCTTTGCTGACTTGTAGGTAGGACTAGCCTGTTGCAGTGAAGCTACAGCTTGAAGGGCGAAGGTTACTTCCCAGCCAATTTCTAGAAACTGAACAAAAACCACCAAAAAAAAGTGAAAAAATCTCTAAAATAAAAAAAATACTGATAACCATCTTTCGCCAACAGGTTTTTGACTCGCCTTCAGACTTTTTTCTATTTTTTCTCATCTTTCTGACTTGCCACTAATCCAGTGAGATGAGCAAATTTTAAGGTCTATTTTGTGACCTCGATGAGTTAGATGTTGACTCGTACTAACTTGCCAACAGTATCCTAACTCACCAACCTAATTTTTTGTATTTTTACTCAACCATTTGACTCGCCATTAGCACAAAGTGACCAGTAGTCTCAGAACTACCATTCTAGAGATCGGCAAGTCAAACTGTCAGACTCGCATTGAGTCGCCATTTCAAATTTCTTGCTTATTTTTTATTTTCTATCTTTTTCTTCGAACTCGTGTTGACTCGCCAACTGAGATTTCTCTTCATTCTTTCAGTATTTTGACTCGCCATCGTTGACTCGCCATCCCTGACTCACCATCCCTGACTCCCCATTCCTGACTCACCATCTCTAACTTGCCATCTCTGCCTTGAAAGGCCAAAGGACCTGTCCTATAGCAATATAAATACATGTGCACTACTCGTCGTAACTACACACACTCAATCAGAGACACAACAGCGAGATAAGACAACAATAGATGTATATTGATGAATCAGATTCAGAGCTATAAAAATTCATTTTTGATCAATGGTTTCTTATTGTCTAAATTGTCTTAAGTTGTCTCATACTTCCGCATATAGTTTCCGCACGCATATTCAATCAGAACAAATACTATTTTATTAGTACATAGATCAGATATTATCACAATTGAAGACATTGATATTAGTTTGATTTATTTGATCTTGCATTGTGTTCTCTGTGGAAGAATAATTACTATTTTAGAACAATTTGTACAAACTTTCTATCTTGAATCTTCTCTCCAATGGAAGCCAACTCCCTATATAGAGACTTTATTTTAAGCACATAATCATGTGCACTCTCCTCACTTCTCCGCATGCTTTGTAGAATTTGATTTCTAAGCATAAGAACTCTAGAAGTGTTGCTAGATTCATAGATTGATTTTAAAAACTCCCAAGCCTTTTTAGCACTAGTAGATAAAGAACTTATCTCAAAAGATCATTTCTCACAATCATTTTCACACAAGGAAGAGCTAGTCTTGATCTCTTTTTGTATCTCACTAACTCCTATGTACCTAGAGGTGAGGTTCATCTTCATCCTCAATCAGAAACTCATAAAGATCTTGGAGCACCATGAGTGACTCCATCCTAACCTTCCAAATAGCATAATTAGTAGACTTCAATCTCTCACTAGCTTCTAGAAGGTATGCTCCAATAGATCCCATCTTACTAGTGAATTCTACACACAAGAAATAGATTTGATTGACTTTGAAACTCACAAAGCTCTTACACTTGTAGTGTTTCACTCAAATTAGATTTCTAATCCAACAAATGGACTTATAATCTCAACTCCCTCACAAAGTTGGAATGAAAATAAGATGAAGTGAAATCTACTTTTAAACAAATCTTGCCAATCTTGGCTATTTTTGGACAAAAAAATGACTTAATCTCTTTCTTTTTTCTTGATGTACTTTCAAGACCTATAAATGAATTTAATAGGACTTGATTTCAGCCTAGATTAATTAGATTTTATGAATAAAATTCAAATCTAATCAATTGCACTCAAACTTGGTAGCTTATCCTAGGATTTCCACCAAAAATTATACCAAGATCTCTCAAATTGAATTTATGGTGACCAAATAAATATAGTGCATTAAATGTTGTTTCAGAAGTGCCCACACATGGGTACAGTACGGATTTTGATCCCTTCCAAGTTTGAGATCAAATCCCCTCACCAAAACTTAGCTTCTAGCTCGCCCTCACAAGACTAGTTTTTAGAGCCAAAAACTGCTAAAAATGGATTTGAATAGATCAATGATCAAAGATCTTGTACTTGGTTCTGATACCATGTGAAAGTACAATACTTTTTAGACCATAAATGGATCTTAGAAGATCCACAAGAGTGATTATGTACTTGCTTAACAAACTATCAAACAACTAGTCATCAAAAATTGATTCTAGCTTAGCAATTTGACAAACAACAAGCATTGATAATCAAAACAAATATCATAGACACAAATCTGAGCCCACACGTGTGAAGAGCAACCTAGTGTACGGATTTTGAATAGTGTTTGAAGTACTCAAAGTGATGGTCTCATTTGGTTCACAAAATCAATGTACATAGAGAGGACAAACTCGAGATTGCCAATGAGCTCCAAAAATAATCTATCTTCTCATTATGGGAGCTTGGAATACATAGCAAAACTCACTTCCTTTGTAAAGTTAGGTGAATTTTCAGCA
This sequence comes from Diphasiastrum complanatum, assembly GCA_029204225.1. Lineage (NCBI taxonomy): Eukaryota > Viridiplantae > Streptophyta > Lycopodiopsida > Lycopodiales > Lycopodiaceae > Diphasiastrum > Diphasiastrum complanatum. The sequence goes on from CM055112.1 coordinate 42,456,173, forward strand.
TGTAATAAGGAAGTTAACTCATCCTTTTTGCCCTAAATGAAACCCTAGTCTATTTCCTAGAGTCATGCTTGGTAGTGCACGGTTGGTCAAAATCTCATATCAAATCAAGGTCTAGATCCTATAAAGTAGGGATGGCTACCAAATAGACACAACCACCTCTCTTGACTCGAGCTAACCTATATTAGGTGTGGATTGCCATGTGGCACTTCGGCCATACATATGTGGAACAATTATGGACAAAAATTCACAATATTCTACATGGCTAGATTTGCCGATGTTGGCAATTTTTCACAAAATCCACCTTGAACAAGTATGGCATAAGTTGGCGCTTATACTGTAGCTAGTGAAATGTTGCAAGCTTAGAGCTTGGAAAAAGGCACATTGAGAAGAATTATGGATTCAAAAGAATTTGAATGTAAATGGATTGAAAAGTTCACATATTTATTTATTTCTTAGTAGAAATCAATATATCTAATTCTTGGTGATTAGTTTTAATTCTAGTGGCTAAAGTAAGACATACATTTTATTCGTGATGATTGCACATAAATGTGTCATGATAGATTGAAAAATTGGGTGACTCAACAATTGAAATGAGTTTGTGTGATGTGGCTATTTTACATGATGCATTTAACCCCCCCACTTTCTTTTCCTTTTTGTCATAGGGTGATCTTAGAGTGTGAATGATTGTCTTTCTCATCGCAAAACTGTGAGCCTTGATTAATGACAATATGATTGCAAACACATTGTCTAAAGCACCTTACAAGACGTTGATGCACACCTATATTAACATTTGAGTCTTTGGTTTTGATTGCATGAAGTTGGGCTGTGGTGCTACTAGCCAAAGATCCAAAGACAATAATTTATTGATTGTAATATGAGAAATGACTTCGTAGCAGGATTGTTGAAAGATTGCACATTTGGAAATATATGAAGCACATACATGTTATTTCAATAAAGACTTACACAAACAATAGAGAATTGAGAAAGTGAAGTATCAACGCCTTGTTGAGGGGCGGTTCGTGTGAAGTTTTTAGCACGTGTGAAGTTCACCACACACCTTACAGGATCTTATTGAGGTGTTGTGATTGCACAAGATTGATCAGAGAACAAATCACTTGAAAAATCTATGGCAAGAGCACAATGGCATACATGTGACTGAAAAAACTAACTTCTCACTATGAGGAATGAATGTCAGAAATAATACTAAGTGCCCAGTATGAGAAAAACAGGCTGCTCTCAGGTAGAGAGAGAAAATTAACACTAGAAAATTCAGGTAGAGAGAGAATGAGTCCAAAACACCAAAATCTCATTATTCACAATATGGCAAAACATGCCACAACTTCCCTACAACAAAGTGGCTCGAGTTCCTACAGTGGTCTTGCATGGAACGTCCACTTAACTCAGTTAACTCAACTACCAAGGATCCACATGTGTAACTGCATGCATGGATATTGCATGTACTGCATGTCAACTCATAAAATTGCCTAGACATGTGTAGATCACAGAAACCACTTTGCATGTTGCATGCACTGATTGCATGTGGCTTGCATGCATACTGAATGACATTGCATGCTATCTAAACTTTTGCATAACATCAAATTTGAATCTACCTAACTCAAACTCGACCTATTCTAGAAGGTTATGTGCTCAATTCACATATCTTTATGTACAACATAGTTTGCAAATGGAAATACCATAGTCATGGCCCCAAAACTTGAGATAGGAGGATATTTTATACTAATCTTCACAGTTCGTTGGACACTAATGCCAATTTTTGGATGAATTTTGAGAACTGGATAGGTTGACAGAGTGACTATCAATTTAGCTTTTTTATCAACAATTTAAAAAGATGATCTGTAATTAGTCATGTGAATTGTTGCTTAGAAGCAAGTAAGGGGAATTGACAAGTTTCTTGATGAAGCGGTAAGCAATTGAATGGAATTCAAGTGAATTTTAATATGCTCTTAGAGTTCTTCCACTAAAATGGCTTATTCAGCGTTGGAATTTGAAGTAGTCATTTCTCAATGAGATTGGATGATAAAAGCTCGGGAAAACCATTTTTACAAACTATAACTGTTGGGAGATCCCGATAAAGGTGTAGTGGGTATCTAGACACGAATTGTTTCGTCTTCTGATATTCGCTGTTGAGATTCTCACAAAAACAAACATTTTGATAATCGCTGTTGAGATTCTGTCATCGGGTCTACTGCCCTCTGTGACAGGATCTACAATCCTCCAAAGTGAGGACAAACACTGTTGACCTACATAGAATTTACTTATGCATTCGACAAGGTAAAAAAAAAAAACCAACGTGCAGAATAAGATTGAAACCAGCTGATTACAAACACACAACTATCAGATAATTAAGCATTCGATCATGTTCAAGACAAGAAACTCTTCTGCATAAAACATCTACTGCATTATCAGAGAATTCCTTAGGCGCTGTTGTGACAGACCACACAGCACGTCGGCACGAAAGAAACTCTGTCTTTCGTGAGTCAAAATTTGTCGTGCTTACTAGCGAACCTCTTGAACCTTAGCTTGCTGGCAACACAATGCTCAGCTTACATTGGTCTATTTCCAATCTACTACAACTGCATTATTAATAATCAGGATCTACATGTATGTAGAGAGGAGGACACGATTAGCAAATTAGGAAATTACAAGAACGGTTGATTAGGCATGTCCTAATGGTATTCTGTCAGTCTCCGGAGGATGATGTCCTCCCGGTACTATCGTGATCTGTCCTTTCATGCGTGGAGATCCGCTGTCGTTTTGGGTCTTCGTGTCTCCTTATGCCTTTGGCTAGCGTTGTCATTAGGTCGCCTTGGTTCCACGAACCTTTTATCTTCGTGTTTGTTTGTGTTCGTGTTCGTGTTCGTTTGATCGTCGTCTTCATGTCTTCTATCCTTGAAACTTTTCTGTTCGCGACCACGCAGCTCCCTTGTTTCTCTTCTGCCTTGAGCTCTAAAGATGATCATATCTTTGTGGTCAGAAACAATTTGTTTCTTCAATAACCTATCTATAATAAAGTCCCATATGCCATGGGTTGAATTTCATGTTCTGAAAAGCATGGATTTGCTCAAAATTACACTATTCAATCATGGCTATAGTTAATGCTACCCATTTAGATGCCACATTAGATATCCTACACTAGCTATTTTTGGCTACCTAAGATTTGGAGAGAACTAGCATACTTATCAAGTTGTATTTTGAGGAGTAGTGTGAAGAATATTCAAAATTTAGCTATATGATTTTACATTTTGATGTACATATGTAAATCACACATGTGTGGAGCATGTTCCCATCTGTGAGTAGTAGGCCTATTTGCATTAGCCAATTCATGTCTTATAATAGCTTGTTTTGCAAAGCAATGTAAAGTAGGCAAAAGCTAGTCATGTAGAAGCATGCAAGTGCCATAATGTCTAGTGACACTATAAGGGAAGCTTCTCAAAATATTGCTTACAAGACAAACACAATGGAAGACACACTATGGAGAAACCACCCAACCAAGTAAAAGCATCAAATCAAACTCTAGAAGCTTCACCCCCAAGCCAAGGAATAGGAAGCATGAAAGTAGGGTGAGAGCTTGGCAATGAATCAACCACAAATGTGAGGAATAGGGCGAGTTTGGCCTCCTTATATAGAGCCATGAACCACCTAGCACATAGACATGCAAGGTCCTAACTCTCCTATATATAGATTCCTCCAGAATAGTCTCTATGCTTGGATCCTCTATTCATAGAATTGCTATTGATAACTCTACACATGCATTGGTCTCAAACCTTGTACTAACTCCATTTAGTGTGTTTTGGGCCTCACAAGGATATTAGTTACTTTTGGGTTACGTCCAGTATGACGTGGCATAACTAACAGCTTGTTTCACTGGAGTACCGTGTATCTAAGACTAAGAGTATACTGAATCCTATGTACTGGTCATGGACATTATAGTGAGGTTGGACCTGAATCTCCTCAGGACTTGTACAAATAAAGAGCATGATTAGGCATAGGTATTTGGGTCATGACCTCTAGCTCAATAACCTCTAGCTCAATCAAAGGTCAACACATGTGCTATTTGATGCAAAAGTGAAAGTGGTGGACCTCAATCTACCACCCTCATCTCATTGGTCTATAAGGTCCAATCACATTTGGAGGTTCAAAAAGAGTGGCCCAATCATATTTCAAGGCTCTCCACATGAAAATTAGTGTAGGAACTCAAGATATATGATGATAGCTCGTTTGTACATATGAAGTTTGAGAGTTAATAAACTTTTTTTCTTGCAAACCTTTGGTCTATTCCTGAGAGCTTGGAGGTTTTCTCTCTCTTGAGATTTAGTTTTTTCAAGGACATGCAAGAAACTTGCTTGAGTTTGGATGATGATGTGTACAAGAGCTCTTGTCTAGATCCAAATTGTGTTTGATAGCTCTTGAAAATCCAATTTGATCAAGAGAAATTTGGTAGTGTGCGACCTCTCATGCATGTAGGTCATGGATGATCTATTCAGGGTCCTCAAAACTCACTTTTTGACACAGAGGACTAGACCTTGTTAATACTATCAAGATAGACAATTTTCCTGATACAATTTGATTACAGTTCCTATTTTGTCAACTATAATTGTGCATTTTCTTTATAAATATCCATTGAAATTTGCATAATTATACATCAGAAGTAATCCATATCCATTGACTGTTACTATAATTGAGCATTCCAATTACTAGTTGCATATTCTATTTCCATCCGACCATGATTCACATTATCCGATTTAGATAAAAGAGTACATTATTTCAATTGTTTTTTTGATTCAAAGAAAAACTTTGTATGCAATCGTTATGACGTGTGTGTGTGTGTGTGTGTGTGTGTGTGTGTGTGTGTATACAAAATATATATAATATATAGCACTAATGGTCTTTTTCAGCCACTTTGAGCAATAGCTTTCCCATATTTCTCAATGGTTTGACAATTATGTTTCGTTATCTAAAGTGATCAATACAATTTTTATGCTAACAAAATTGTAAGTAGACATTGTTAAAATCCATTTCTTTCATTGAATTTGGATTCTATAGGCTATATAGATGACTTTTGCTTTTCCGATTATTGAAATCAAAATTACCAATTGAAAGGTATGATCATTCAAAATTTCATAACATTGTTACATCTTTTTAAGCCTATAGAATATTCTGGTATCGAAACATAATCCTAATTTTTACTTTGTGTACTGTTCTTTAATACAAACTATAAAATTGTAAATTATTATGAAACTGTAGACTAAAAATTGTTGCAGACAATTTATAGTGTAAAAAAGCATATTACTAAGGTTAATCCTTTTTGTTTAGAGATGCTACTTTAGCTTGTCATGCATGGTAATTAATACAAAAACACATAAGAAACTATTAGTTGATGTTGTATGCTTGGCATGCCAATAACACTGTGACTGAGGGAATGCGCATTGCATGTTAAGTAACAACTTCGAATTACCTTTAGTACTAATGACTAGTTTGTTAGAATTTTTTGTTTACATAAAATAAAATTTAAAAATTTCTTGTCTTTTTAGTTTTAGTTTTTGCTACTTATTCTATGTATTGACCTTATTTAGCTAGATTAAGTTATTTTATGAATATAGATAATAGAAATTGTAAATTTGGTTGTACCATCATACATGCAAAGTTGAGTACTACACTCTCTGATATGAACTAGATGACTATTTATTTTTTGTTGATAACTACTCTTTTCAATTGTGTTTTTCATCCTTAAAATTAGTGAGGAGGAGCCTAAGGAGGAGCTTGAACCAAGTCAACCTATCACACCTAGAAGATCATCAACGGTAAGAATGGAGCCAACAAGGCTCACATATCCAAGCAAGGGACAGCAAGCCGAGGTTAATTCATCCAATTCTTTTGCTCTTATGTCAAGTTTTGATGAACCTTCAAGTGTAGAAGATGCTTTGAGTCCAAAAGAATGATACCAAGCTATGCTAGATGACTATAATGCTTTGATGGATAATGGCACTTGGATCCTTGCTGGTAGACCTTCTTAGAATGTAATAGGATGTAAATGGGTGTTCAAACTCAAGCTAAATTCAGATGGAAGCATAAGCAAACACAAGGCAAGGTCAGTTTCCAAGTGATATGCCCAAGTGAAGGGCATAGATTATGTGGAGTCCTTTGCACCCGCGGCCAAGATGGTCACAATAAGGTTAATTCTTGCTCTTGCCTCTCACTTTGGATGGATGCTTTGTCAAATGGATGTGTCAAATGCATTTCTTAATGCTTTCTTGGAAGAAGGCATCTTTATGGAGCATCCTTAAGGATTCATCAAGCTTGGGTTGGAGGACAAGGTTTGTCATCTACAAAGGAGCATCTATGGCTTGAAGCAAGCCTCTAGGTAATGGAATTCAAGACTACATGATTATCTTATTTCACTTGGCTTTTCTCAAAGTGAATATGATCCTAGCTTATACCTAAGTTTTATGATCATGGTATTGTACTCTTGTTAATCTATGTTGATGACATCATCCTTAGTGGTGATAGTATTGTTGGAATCAAGAAAGTCAAGATAGATCTTTTACTAAAGCTCAAGATGGTAGATGCAGATGATCTCCATTATATTTTTGGCATAGAAGTCATTAGAGGGTCTGATCATATTGGTTTTTTGAAAAGTTCAGATTATAGCTAGAGGGAGTGTTTTCATTTACTAATGTCAGAGCTAAAGGATCTATTAATGGTAATGCATAATGTTCCAGGAAACCTTGGCTAATAAGGCTAGCAAACTGGCTATAGAAGAGACTGTATCTTGTGATGTCAGTAACATTGCTGTCCAGATCCAAATATATCCCAAACTTCTATTTGCAAAGTCTTGTATTTACTGTTCTCTGTTTTGCTCTAGTAATCTAAATATTTAGCACACGTCTATAACTTTTTGCAACAAAGAAAAATAAGAGTGAACCCACGTCTACAACTTTTTGCGACAAAGAAAAATAGGAAATTTTACTTCTATGCGGAGATTTCATAACACTGAAATGTTACACTTGTCTAGAAGGATATTTGACCAAAATTGGCTATTTTAGGCTAGTGGTGCCCTAAAATTGGGTCCCAAGTTTTAGAGAGAGGAGAGAGAGTCATCTCTCTAACCTATATTAGGCTGAATTTCATGGAGAAACTGGTTGAAGAAACTTTTGTATTGTTTCATTGAGATCAGTAGATCATTGTCATGGTTTCTTCATCCATTGTGAGCATTGTTGTGTGTATTGTCTTCAAGCTCTTGTGTATGATCTTAGGTGCTTTCAAAAAGTGGTAGGTTGTTGTTGTAGGGCTGGTATGCTGCTATTTTTGGCTTAACTCAATACCTTTGAATAGTTTCTTGAGTTCTTAGAATGCTTGTTCAAGTTCTTGTGCATCAAAGGTAGCATTAGGATGCTTTGCCATTTCTAGCTTTTGTAGCTTGTTGTGCAAAGATCTTAGCCAGAACATTTGGGATCTTAGATCCATTCAAGGTCCACTTTTTTCACATGGTATCAGGGTTGGTTGGCCACTATTTTTAGTCAAGTTTTCATTTATTGTGATATTTGGATGTTTGATCAAGTTCTATCATGATTATGCATTACATTGTTGATCAAATCTTACTTACCTTTGTTTGTTGAGTTGAACTTGCGGATCAAAAGCATATTTCAGGCTATTGAAGATCAGAGGCTAAGAAGAAGCTATTTTGGATCAGATCATCACACCTAATCATTTGTTGATTGTGAGGCTTGTGCATATTCAATACTAACAATGTTCTATTCAATCTATTGTTGACAATCTCCATTTTTGTGGATGAACACTCTCCTTAAGTGGATGAATACTATGCCTAGATGGATGAACATTATTCTTAAGTGGATGACAAACACTCTTTGAGTGATTTTGTAATTCTCCAAAAGGCTGAGCAAAGCTCCCACTTGGATGAAAGATCCCCTTTTGGTTGAACAGATTGTCAACAATCTTTTGCATAAATTTTGGTGTATCTTGTTGAGTATGTAAATAACTCTCCTTATGTAATTTGATTGGAGCATTTGCTGGAAGGTTTTAACCATTATGCAAATGTGTTTTCAGGTTCTTAACAGGTTGAGGAACATTCTCATGTGAAGTGATCTTAGATCTACATCTAAACATCAAGATTTGAGAAGCTAGTGAAGCTAGTCTTGTGATTCACTAAGTGTGCTCTTTCATTCACCTCTAAAGCTTGTATTTATCACTTTATGGAGTTTATAAACTTCTAGAAGTGTGGTTTACATGTGGTTTTATAGGTTGAATCAATATCTTAGTGTGTTGATCATATGTTGATCAAGTTTGTTCAATTCTAGGTATTCTTGGCAGCCTAGTCTTGTGTATTTCCTAAGAATGCAAGTAACTCTTCACACCATAACTTGATTTGGTCACTTGCTGGCTTCTTCTTGTAAGGATGATGCTATGCATACGGATGGTTGTCTTCATGAAATGGATGTCATTTATGGTTTTGGAACAAGTTTTGGTCAACGGTTTTGATGGTCAAAAGGAAGATCAAGAGGTTGATCTTAATGGGCTTCATCAACACCAATTGAAAATTGGCAATTTGGAGCTAATCAAGAGCATCAAAGAAGAATCAAATGGATCTTTTTGCAGGTTATTGAAGACTCAAGTAAAGGAAAAGGAGTAGCAAGGATGTCTTGTTCAAACCTACTTTACTCATCTAACTTTATGTTTGAGCTATGTTATGTCAATGTGTGAAAATTTTCAAAATTTGATGAATCTATGATCATCTTTTTGTATCCAATGGATCTTGAAGAAGGACTAGTGCTACCTACTAGTTATGAGGAGTCTTATGGATATGGCTTAGCATCATTGTTTTACCCTTTTACTCATGGATTTTCAAGGTTAGATGTTTCTTCATGGCAAGAAGGCAATGGAGGCTCATTCATGGTGGATTTCAACACATACACTTCACAAGAAGTGAAATATGGAGAAGACATGCAAGCAAACATTCATCACTTTCATTTGTTACATGTTTGCTACTGTTTTATAGAGATTTCAAAGGTGGAAACATGGAGGAATCATTCCATTCCCATTCTATATTATTCTTCATGTACTAGTTTCATCTTGAAATGTAAAATTGATGTAAGAAATAGTGAAACATTCAATATGGACACTATTATCTATATCAATTATGAAGTTTATTGTTTTGTACATATTAGGATCATTGAGATCTATTCTTAAGATGAAAATCCAAGTTAGATCAAAGTAGTGTTGTAAAACTAGCAAGCAAAGTTGAAGAGGGAGTGTGAAAATTGTCAACATTTCCTTGACTAGTTTTAGGCCAAAATTAGTAAATTTGGCACATAGTTCTGGATCTAACCTTTCACATGTGTGAAACATGTCTAGATAATTTTTTTTTAGTATATTTTCATATTGAAGAAGTTTCAAACTTCAGGGCCTTCGAAATGACACCAAAATCATGTCATTTCTTGTCCAAATATCTTAGCCATAACATCTGGGATCTTAGATCCATTCAAGATCCACATTTTTCAATATAGGAGCCAAAAATAGTATGTGTGAAAAAATTGGATCTTCAATGGATCCAAACTCCCAAAATACTTGGCTAAGATCTTTGCACAACAAGCTACAAAAGCTAGAAATGCCAAATCATCCTAATGCTACTTTTTATACACATGAACTTGACAAAGCATTCAAGAGACAAAAGAATCTAATTAAAGGTACTGATGGCAGCCAAAAATATCAGCAAAAAGGGTGCCTAACAGCAGCCTACCACTTTTGGGAACCTCTTAAGATCATTCGCAAAAGCTTGAAGACAATACACAAGACAATGTTCTCAATGGAGGAAGAAACAATGACAATGATCTATTGATCTCAATGAACCATACAATAGGTTTCTCCAACCTGTTCTCCATAAATTTCAGGCTATTATAGGTGAGAGAGATGAATCTCTCTCTCTCTCTCTCTCTCTAGAACTTAGGACCCAGTTTTAGGGCACCAGTAGCCTAAAATAGCCAATTTTGGCCTATATGTCCAAATAACATGATTTTGGTGTCATTTCGAAGGTCCTGAAGTTTGAGAATTCTTTAGTATGAAATATATACTAGAATAAAAGTATCTAGGCCTCTTCCATACATGTGAAAGGTTAGATCCAAAACTATGTGCCAAAAATACCAAATTTGGTCTAAAACTATCTAGGAAATGCTGACAATTTTCACAGTATGTTTTTCATTGATGTTGGATCTCGAGGTCAAGACCCCTAATTAGGGTGGATCCAATGATCAATTAGGTTGGATGTTAGTGTTAGGTTATGAAAAGTATTGAAAAGCCCTAAAATTCTTAGATTTGAGCTACTAATGTATAAATATGTGATGGTTTCTCTATCAAATTATGAGTAAAAATTTGGTTTCCAATGTACCAATGTTGTTGGTGATCTACATTCTTGATATTTGCTCTTTGTGTTGATTACTTTGTAATTGTGAGATTGATTTGGAAATTTAGGTACTGTACTCTGCTTGTGGCAGTCCGTACTTTCACACGATGAAGGGAATTGCATGAATTTGAGCCTTCAAGTGGAGTTCAAGCCAAGGTGAAACTAGGAAACACTAAATTGGTTGGTGTTTTTGCGATAGTATCTCAATTGAATCCATTCAAAGTGCTTCCTCCATCATTTCAAAGGTTTCTTAGAGTCTTTTTTCTGCATTTTCAACAAAGTGTAGGATCAACTACCTGGAAAAGACATCATATCTAGAGAGACTTTTATGACTCGTAAGGATGAGCTTTTTTTTCTCATTGCAAGAGCATCTTACCATTAAGTTGAGAGATAGATAAGCCATTCTATTATAATTTGACTGAATTTGTGATTAGACTAGATCACTAAAAGTCTTGATTATTGTTGTTGCCCACAACAAGTAATTTTGTACCAATATGAGAGAAACAAGCTATTATCCCAGATCCTCTTCATGATCTTTAAGAACTATGACCAGTAAGAATGAAGACAAAAGGGGGAATCATATAATATATATGATCATCCAATGACATTAAGTATCAAAAATATAAACATCCCCAAGAAATCAACGTTGAGAGAAAAACAACATAACTGGATACAACACCACTATCATTCATTAGTGTCGTGCTGTTACAAGGATGTTTGGACATGTCCATAGCGATTCCCAATATGTATTATAAAGCAAACTGTACCTCTATAGCTAATGGAGGTTTTTCATGCCTCTAGAGATATAATATTGTTCTTAGTACTCTTGAGACATACAATTCTCGCTATTGATATTTTGCTTGCTTACGAAGTTCTTGAGCTACTTCTCTATCATTTTCCACTCGAGGGTCACTTCTAGTATCTTTGATGATGTCGTTTACATTCTCTAGGACGTACTCAGGTAATGGATCAAGAACTCCTAATTGCAGCTCTATCCTCTTTGTTCTCTCCACACTAAATTCTCAACCAATTTGTAGAGGGAATTATTATTAGCATTGTGCCTAATTCTAAACAACTTGTCTCCCTCCAAGAGATGTTTGTGAAAATCCCTTTAGTCGAAGTAATGGTGAATCTCTTTGTTTCTGTTCAATTGGAAAAAATCTCCTAGTAGGGGCAATTCTCATAGCCCTAATCCGATCATGATAGTATTGGCCTAGATCTTGTCCTAGTAGCACTTTGGAGTTGTAATGTAGAGGTAGAACTGCAAAAGATCTAGTTGATAGTGGGATCTTTTTTTATGAATCAATGTACATTCCTGATACAAAAGGAGATTCTGGATAGATACTCTCAATTCCATTACCTAGTTTTGGAAGTGATGAATGGGTTGCTCCAAATGCTACAGTCTCATAATCATTTTGTTGCAAGCTATATAATGACGTAAAAAAATCATTAAAGATAAGCACGAGATCAAAAGCAGTCAAATTGAGTTGGTTTATTTCTTTGAATATATTTGTGGATTTCTTTTCAAGTGTCAATATACACAAAACCCCAACGATGTTTGTATGCAAAAATTTATCAAATAGTTTATTATCTGAACCTATGGATGAAGGCTGGGACAAAAGATCAAGGAAAAATAGAATGCAGAATTAAAATGTCTTCCATGTGCTTTCGTTATCAAATAGAAAAACAAATGTTGAGCTTATGCTTCCATTATCAAAGATGGAAAAGAAACAAAGGTAAATGGGTGTCACTTGATCAAGACTTTGAAGCCTATGAACATTCAAAATGAAAAAATGTTGAATATACAATGATGCAGTTTTGACATGTGTTGAGGTGGAAGAGGATTGGAGCCTAAATTACATCAGGCAGGAACTATTGCTCCTACAAGATGATATACTTTTAGACTTCAAATTCATTTCCAATGGTAAACTTGTAAGTAACCATAAACACTCGATTCTTTATGAATAGTTCCTATCAAAACTTTCTCAATCATCATTTCTTTATGAATAGTTCCTATCAAAACTTTCTCAATCATCATGTCTTTTTATCAAACTAGAAAATTGCAATCCAGTCTTACACTATGGACACAACGTGATTGTAAGAATCTATATTGATATCAATAAAAATCCCATAAACATGTTGTTTACATGTAAGATTGTATCTCTTTTTTTGGATGAAAATATATACACCTTTACAAATAAAATCATATTCAGTAAGTTTATCTATATTTTCTATATCAGTATAAGTAATTGTTAAGGCATGTTTTTGACACAAAATAGATAGTAAGAACCAAAATCCAGCAAGATCAGATCAATTATATGGCTATCAATTACTGGTTTGAATATGCTAGAGAAAGAGTTGCATGTCATAAATTTTCACTTTGTAGGGATGGAAAAACCGGAAAAGAGCTAAAACTCATGAATTATGCTTGTTTTTTTTTTCATAAAATTGGATGGTCGGTGGCTGTAAAACACCATGTAGTGCTTGTAAATAGGTGAATCAAATTCTTTTGAAGTTGTCCTTGAAGGTAGAGCCAAGAATTCTAGCAATTGAACTTGTAGGAAGTACAAAAAGTTCAAAAATTGACCATTTTTGGTGAATTTTGGGAGATGGATATCTCTAATTCCATAAGGAGATCATTCTGGATTTTTTACAACATGATTAGTATTCATTTTTACCTTCCCAACAAGCTATTAAACCTATAAATTGATGGTTGGAGGCTTATGTTTCAATTCCATCAAGTTTGTAGTTATTCTGACTTCTACAAATCAAGAAATCATGGTTCTCAGCCCATACTGCTTCATAGGACCTGTATGGGGAGTCTAATTAACCATTTAAGACTGTTGGTGGCATCACTTTTGGGTCTTGGTAAGGTGTTTGCACATTTTTTGATCATTTGGTCTAGGAAAAATGTGCCCTCCAAATTTTTGACTGTTATGTTCTCACATGTGTGAATCCTAGGTGGCAGGCTGATGTGTCAAGTATCTTGATCACTAGGTCTCTCTCTTTTCTGAGCTTTACAAGACCCAATTTGATTCCTGTAGCCAAAGTTATGATCATATGAAGGTTTGCAATTTTGTGAGTAAAATTGGCAAAATTTTGAATTGTTCTGATTGCATGCTATTCAATTTCCTAATTTGAGGTACCAAGCTTGCATGGAATGATTGCATGTTGATTCTCAGATAAATTCTGACATGCATGGGGGGTTCACATTTTTTTTGAGTGGCGATACGCATGTGCTCTGACAATTAGGACACAAATCAAGATTTATGGCTGACAATTTCCGTAGAACTTAATTTTTCGTAAAAATTCTTGAAAGTCAATTTAAGTAGTTAATGTCACATGTCATACATGCTTGATAGACATTAATTTAGTAAGATTAGGAATCGAACAGTAAATAGTTTTTTCAATTTCGATTGCCTAAATACTTACAAAGTTTTTTGATGAATTTTTAAGTTACGTAAAATTTAAAAAAAAAATAAAAGTTGAAAAATTCAATTTTTTTTTGTTCTTTCCAGTTTCTTGAATTATCTATGAAATGTACTAAAAGTAGTGAATTGACCATGTTGGAGTCAATTTCAGTCAGATTTGGTCAACTGTACTTCACTAAGAGTTAATCAAATATTAACTAATTTTAGTACTTTTCGAAATGGTCGAAGAAATTTCAAACCAGGTGCAAGATCTTATATGGTGATTTGTCAACAGTTAAGTACGGCGCTCAATGACATGAATTATCGAAACTAGATGAGAGACCAACAAATGGAAGTTCTATTGAACCAGTTCAATCAAATTGATGTCTTTACCCAATCTCGGTTTTCAACCGGAGATTTATTCTGGAGAGAAGGAGAAAAAACCTGAAGTTGTTGAAGAGTGGCTCGCTAAGTGGAGCAGTTAGTTCAGCCTACATGGAGTTCCAGATGAGAAAAAAATGGAAAGTGTCGTGCTGTTCTTACGCGGCAAAGCGTCATCGTGGTGGCGAGATTTACCGGTGAAGCCAACTACCTGGGATGCTTTTTCGAAAGTCTTCAAGAAAACTTTCGTGATAGCTGATGACGTTGACTACTACCTGAAGTTCGTGAACTGCAAAATGGGTACAAAGAGCTTGGACTCTTATATCTAGGAATTCATGGACCTATGGAATAGGGTTCTATCATTCGATGCACAATTGGCACTTTGGCAGTTTGTCCTAGGTTTTTCAGCCAACTATCAAAACGAATGCAGGCAAAATGTGTTTCAAAGCCTTGAGGATGCGTTTTGGATTTCGAAAGTATATGATTTTATAGTGGTGGCATCCAAGAAGCAATTTGTGCAAATTCCAACAGCTTTGAAAACCAAGAAGGGGAAGAAGCGCGGTCCAGACCAAGCAAAATATTTTGACGAATTAGATCAAGCACCATCGAAACCCAGGAAACTGAAGAGAAAGAGAAATCTATGTCTCGGGAAAAGGCTAAAAGAGAGAACTTATGTTTGGTCTGTAAGAAACCTGGACATATGATGAAGTTTTGTCTAGAAAGGAAGAAAATGTTGGCTCATATGATTGGAATCCCAGGAGGCAATGGTAAGACTTTGGAAATTAACCTGACAGATTGTGAGTGTAAATGTTCTTTCCGTACTGTTTCTTTCTTGTCTAATGAACTTTTCTATTTAATTGGCACAATTAAAGATCAAGAAGTGAGTACTCTATTGGACAGTGGTTCAACTCATAATTTTATTAATTCTCATCTTGTGCAAAAACTCAGCTTGGAAACTGAAGCCAACAATCATAGATATGAAGTTTATCTATCTTCAGGAGCAGAGTTGGAGACTTGGAACGTAAAAGTCCCGAATCTCCCATTTTGGATGGAAGGACACATAGTATTAGTTAATTTTCATATTTTAGACCTAGCCCACACTGATTTAATTTTAGGTTACGAATGGTTATTTAGTAAATCACCTTCTCTGATAATTGATTTTGAGAAACATATTTTCTCTTTCAAGGAGGATGATAAGGTAGTTACATTATTTGACAGTAAATTTGTATGTCTGTTGGATAAGATTTGTACAGTTAATGAAATGGAAGCATTGGACTATTCATAGTATGAAGTTTTTTTTATATTTGCTATTCCAGTTGTGGATGTTCTTGAAATGGGTCTAAATGGTTGTGAATTCTCAGCAATTTTAAACTCAGTAAATTTAGATCATGAACAAGCAATGAAAGAATAGATCATAAATGAATTTAGGGATGTTTTTCCATCTGAATTACCTCATGGTTTACCACCATCTAGGTCAGTAGACCACCAGATTGAGTTAATTCCAAGAAGTCAACCTGTCTCTAGACAACCTTACAAGTTCTCTCAGAAAGAGGAGGTACAGATTTCGATTCAAATAGAAAACTATCTCTAAGGATGAGACATATACAACCTAGTAAATTACCATGGGGTACTCCTGTTCTTCTGAAAGCAACAAAAGATGGAGGTTTCTGGATGTGTGTGGATTATAAGGAGTTAGATAAGGTGACCATTAGAGGAGTTTTAAATCCAAAAAAAACCCTTTGTAAAGATTTTCTTTATATTTTTTTGAAAAAAAGTTTGTTTAATAATGCTATAATTCGGGAGCGGGGCAGCCTGCAAGCATGGAATATTATTCATAGTATAATATGTAATTATCATTAAAAAATAGTGTAGCTTTTTAATCGTAGCTCCAATTCTAACAAAAAATGTACCGTTGGATAGTGCTCGCGACGAGAGCTTTCCAACGGTACCCTACATGACCTACTTCCGAGCTACCATTCAAAAGTTATGGCTGGTCAAAGTTGTCGAAAAAGACAAATATCGCATTTGTGCGACCATAGAGTACCCTCTGTATCACATATGCTCATAGATCAAAGTTGACTTATCCTACTAGCTAGAATCCAAATGCTAATCTCACAAAAAGTGGAAATTTTTCCTATAAAATAGGATCTAGGAGAATATGTACATCTTATCTAGTACATCCAGATCCATGTGTGTGAACAACATCTTGACATGTGGGAGCATTCACTCATTCACATGGAAGTGCAAGCTAATTACAAGGAGATTGACCAAAATGACTTTTTCTTAGATTCTAGTCAAAAGTCAAGTTCACACTTGTGTAGATTGATCTAAAATGAATCTAACTTTATACAAGTACTTTTTCTACTTTCTTTCACACGTGGGAACAGGCTCCACACGTGTGAGATCTCGATATGAATCTAGATCTCAAGAATAACCATATTACATCAAGTTGGAAGTGACAATCTCAACACGGTGCATGTGTAGAGTTATCAATAGCAAGTTCGAATGTGGCTATGTTATAGAGTAGCTATTAAATACCATGGCATGTTCAAATGCCATAATCAATCTTCAAATGATAGTTATATCAATCAAATTAGAGCTATTTTTTTACTATATCTAGTAATTTGGTCAAATAGCAATAAGCTATTTTGAGTAATACTCGTAAGTTACTCTGATGAACAAAAATATCCATAGTTGTTAATGGCCAGTGTTTGCCATGTTGTAATTGATCAATGTATCTTATTTATATCATGATTAATAGCCCAGGTACCTTTAAGATTCTACCTTAAAGTTCAAGGAATGTCCTAAGGTTAATGGTCATGAAGACAAAAAGATGTTCAGTCGTAGTTTCTAATGGCGAGCACTTCATGATTCAAAATGTCTAAGTAAAGAACATGAAAGAAATTGCCAGTTCAGAATCGCCAATTTAAAGTACTATGTCGATTCTCGAATTGGAATTGATGAGCTAATAATGAAAGTCTTTATCGCATTGGAAAACATGATGAACAGACGATTTGCGGTGGCAAGGATTATATTGCCTTTATGAAGTTTCAATTGAGAAGCAATTGTTGATTGCTCACAGAAGATTATTCGAGTTTCAATTGGGAGCAATAGTTGAGAATGAAAAGCACTAAGTCAGGGTATGTGAAAATAAAATGGATGTCAGTTAAATTTATGAAGACATCAACCATATACCTACATTTTGGGAGCAATTCAAAGTAACAAATGAAAATGGTTCTTGAAGCTAAAATAGTTTATAAAAGAGTTGTGTCAATATGAAGACTAAGAAGACAATTATGAATGCATTTTGCCCTTCAATAAAGGGTGGTTATGAAGAAGGGACACTTCGAATGGTGGTGGAGCAGTTTCCACTATGACCTATTCAACGATTCGGAAAACAATCAATTTGCTATGCACACATGTCCAATGGATATGAAAATTTTTATGATAATTGGTAGAATTGAATCAAATGGATCGAATTCAAGGGAGAAGAAAAGATTCTGGTGTTTTGAAGAGGACGGCCTTTCAAATTGTTTTTCTCCCACGCAAGGAGAAGGGGAAGGAGGCATTCAGATATTGATTGACTCGTTCATTCAGAGCATATTTCTTGAAGGAAGAGCAGAGAGTATTTGAGTATTATGGTGATGACAAGAGTCATGGATTCTTCTGCTGCATTCTCAGCGATAGTATGTTGATTGATCAATCCTGGAGTATGAAGATGGCAAGAACAAATTTTATTCAGATCTGCACGCTCTCTTTCCTATTGTTTTCTCGCCGGTCAAATCTCCTTGTCTGAATGTGTTGGACAGACAATCATTTATCTCTCCTCTGCACCTATCTCTCTCTCCCATAGCTGCACCTCTCTCTCGCTCGCTCTCTCAGCGCAATCAGCGCGTTTCTCTCTCTCTCTCTCTCTCTCTCTCTCTCTCTCTCTCTCTCTCTCTCTCTCTCTCTCTCTCTCTCTCTCTCTCTCTCTCTCTCTCTCTCTCTCTCTCTCTCTCTCTCTCTCTCTCTCTCTCTCTCTCTCTCTCTCTCTCTCTCTCTCTCTCTCTCTCTCTCTCTCTCTCTCTCTCTCATCTGTGCCTTCCACTCTCTCTGTGACAGACCACTTACTCCTTCACTCTCAGTACAGCCATCACTCCATCGCTATCATCTACATCTAGTACATCTCTCTTACATCGGTCACTGCGCCTATCTCTCTCTTTCGGCTGTCTACTGCCGCACAGCCCTTTGATGTCTCTGCTAGCTTTCTCTACTCTTCGCTACCACATCCGTTCTGTCTGATACTCGTTATCATCTAGATTTGCGACTTCTTGAAATTGGAAGAAGATGACCTGACAAATAAAAGATGGAGACAAGCAGTTTGAAAGGACTTTTATGCATTCACAGAAAATATTCAAAGTCACTTTGAAACAATGAAGTACATATTGAACCGGATCTGTTGAGGAATGACTTTGGCCTAAAGGATAGTTCCTTGAAACTTAAGGCAGAAGCAAAAAGACCGAGGTAGTTTTTATTGTTATTCTCTATTTTTACTCATGTCTTAATTCACTGAGTAATAGATATACAAAATGAGTAAAAGTTAGGATGTATATCATTGAAATGGCTATGAATGAAATCAAATAATGAAAAGCTGAATGGTCTATTTATCCTCAATGTGTAATGAAGTAAAAAGATGACTAGTGCTTTACCTTCTGCAGTAAAAATTTTAGTTTTACAGTCTGTAATAACTTACTGGTTTATCGTTTGAGGTAGAAAAACAGTCAACATAAAATAGTTCTCAGTTTCTATTTTGGTTTACAACATATGCTCTATGCTTAACAAACATAATGGCAATTTACAAGCATAATAAATCCCATATTGCTAATCCATTGAAAAACATGGAAAAACTACCGCTCAAAGTGGTTGAAAAACACCATTAGAGCTATAGATATATATCATATATTTCCAAAACCACATACATTATCATGATAAAACCATTGAAAAAGATGGTCAAGCTTTCATAGATAGATCATGGCAATTGCATCAAAGATTGAATCAAATTAAGTCTGCTTGAGATGGATTCAAACTTATGTTACCTTCTATTATAATCTATGGCAATATTGTAGCTAAAAGCCCAATGACTGGCTTCATAATCAATAAAAACCCCGCTATAGTGTTGTGAATACTATCAAGCAACACACCAAACGTACCACATGTTTTATGGCGACCACAATGGGATAAGATCCATGAAAGCCAGATACTCTAATGATATCCTAGTTCATACTGCCATAGAGGATTTAGAAGGTTCTAAAGTGATTTGAATGCTCCTAATGTGAAAAAAATTGGACAAATACAAAAGAGAAACATATGCATTGATGACAAAGAAAAAGAAAAAGAATCTATGTCATGAACATGCCAAATGGAAGTAACCTCCTGAAATCATTTATATGTGTTTGGATTTTGAATGGAAAATCATGATTAAATGATTGTATAGATGAAGAATGAATGATTGTAACTGTCGATCATGATGATAATGTGTGATAAAAATTGTTGTTTGGACTTCGTGATAATTGTGAGATGTGTGAGCAAGATTGAATGTTTTCATGATTGAGGAATACAACAGTTTCAAGATTTGTGAAAGAAGTAAGGTATAGGGTTGGTGGACAGAGAGGTGTAGGTGTGAAGCCTAGCCTCACCATCCTAACCTAGTGGGTGCCAACTTAAAGTAGACAAGGAAAGTCACTCAAGAGGTATCAAAATTGCATGTCTTGAATGAGTGTTATTCATACTTAATAAACAAAAAGAAGAAAAAAAAATTTGTGAAAAAGAAGAATAAGAAAACACTTAGAAATGGAAGATGAAGAGAACTAGCTAAAGAAGCTATAAGTATTACAAACTAAGCAAGTCCAATTCAAAATTGAAATCCATCACTATCACCAAAGCTATAATTGAAAAAAAGAAATCATTTCTACAATCATTTCACAACAATCCAATAGAACATATTAAAAAAAAAAAAAAAAAACAATGTCAATGGATGAAGAAAGTGCCAGTTTACCCAATTTTCATGGAAATGAAGATGAAGATGCAGATCTACATATTCAAAGATTCATAAATGTGTGTAGACAAAATTATGAAGAAGAAGATGAGAATATGTTTAGATTATTTCCAGTAACATTGGATAATGTTGCTCTTGAATGGTATTCTGTATTGAATCAAAAGAAAATTTGAAATTGAACAAAACATAAAACAAGCTTCTTGGATAGATTTAGAAGATGGAATTACTCTTCTGATATTATCAATTACTAAGTGAAATTAAATTGAAACAAATTGAACCTATCAAAAGCTTTGTTGATAGAATCAATTGTTTGGCTAAAAGATTAAGTGAAAGACCAGGAGACGAGTTTTTCTTATCTTGGTTTATATCAGGTTTGCTTGATGACATGGCACATAGTATTCTCTCAAAAGTTCCTAAGACTTTTGAAGAAGCTATCTCTAGGGCAGTTGTTATAGAACATGCTGATAAGATGATGACAGAGAAGAACTTGATAAGAAGAGTTGGATAGATAGATCCTTGGATGAATTTGGTGTAGGAATCTCTTTCCACTATGATAGAGTATCATCTATTTCTAAATTTCTTACAGAAAGTGAATCTTGTTATCCTCAAGATCTTCCTCCTTTTGATGCTCCTCCTCAATGCAAGCAAGATCACTCTTTGCCAAGATCTCCTCTTGAGTGATCTCCTCCTTTGCCAAGCTCACCCTCTCAAAAGCAACACTAGCTTCCAACTTAAACAATCTTCCATGCTTAAATCCCTTTGCAATGCAAACATCATTCTTCAAGATGAAACAAACACCATGCTTAAAGTGGACATCCAAACCACTTTCTAAGAATAGACCAACACTAAGATATTCTTGGTGATTGATGGTGCATAAAGGACATTTTCTAGATCCATGCATTTTGAGGATTCTAGACACAAAGAGATGGTGCCAACACCATCTATCCTACACTCTTCATCATTTGCAGTAAAGACAAACTTTTTAGCATCATTGAAAGAGTGTAAGGTTGAGAAAAAGTCCTTTTCACAAGACATGTGGGAGCTAGCCCCACTTTCGATCCACCAATTGTCTCTTGAATTGCTATTGCTTGCTGGTGAGGATGTAGATGCCATCAAGAATGCATCTACTTCATCTTCCTCCTCCTCCTTTGCAAGGTTTCCTTGTTTGTCCTCCTCCACTTGTGCTCTTAGCCGCTTGTAGCATTCCGATGCATAATGTGCCCCTTCTTTCCACAAAAGAAACATTTCTGTTTTGACTTGTCCTTTGAGCTTGATGAATCATCCTCTTCTTTGGCCTCATTTGGATGCTTCTTCTTTCAATTGGTCTTCTTTTTGCCCTTGAATGAGAAATTGGCTTTCTCATCACCATCCTGCAAAGGCAAGGAACTCATCCTAGATTTTGCATGGAGCATCCTACACTATTTCCAATCAATAAATACTAAATAGAAAAATGCACCAAGTACATGTAAATACCTGACAATGATTGATAGTTTGTATATGGTTTCACAAATATCTTTTGACAAGCACCCACGAATTGACAATGGATAGATGAATTGAATCATCTTTAGCCAATCATGAGATTTGAGACCTTGCAACTTTCCATCCACTATGAATGATGACCGTAGAGAATGGGCAAAACCAGTTGGTTTCTAATGTCATGAATAATGGAGCGCACATGGTTAAGCTCCTCTTTAGTGAATGTCCAAGGTACTTTTGGAACATGATCTTTACCATCTTTTATCCAATATTCTTTTTTGGTGTTTGATTCTTTTAGATCGTGCCTTGCAGCAATGGTATCTTTTTCATCAATCAAGTGTTTCCAAATAGATTCACCCACATTTTTAAATATGTGCATGGGATCAAGTAGGTGATTAATCAAAAGGTTATTCCAATATTCCAAACGATGAAATATCGATAATCTTTTCATACCATCGATTGGCTTTGCTTGAGATTCCTCCCATAGTATTCGCCAATCTTTCACGGACATCCTCTTTGGAGGCATCTCTCTCTCAACTCTTCCTCCAAAACCTCTTCTATGAGTGTCTCTGAATGGATGGCCTTTTAATAGAAGTAGAGAAGTTGCCAAACGAGATGTCTTTGCTCCTAAATACAATGTGTGAAAATTGTCAACATTTCCTAGCTAGTTTGAGGCCTAAATTGGCTAAAATTGTAAATAGTTTTGGTTCTGGAGTTTCACACGTGTGAACCAGGCCACAATGTTTTTATTTACTGTATTTTTTCAGTATGATGAAGTGTCAAACTTCATACCCTTCAAAATGAGACCATTTTGATGTATTTTGGTCATATAAGCCATTTTTAGCTATTTTTCCTATATAGGGAATATCTAGGGTCAAGTACCTTCTAGAGAGAGGAGAGAGAGTCATCTTCCTCATCCATAAATAGTAGGGAAGTCGTGGAGAACAGGTTGGAGAAACCTTTTGTATGCTTCATTGAGATCAATAGATCATTGTCCTTGTTTCTTCCTCCATTGAGAGCATTGTTGTGTGTATTGTCTTCAAGCTATTGTGTATGATCTTAGGTGCTTTCCAAAAGTGATAGGCTGATGTATTATGGACTGTATAATGCTATTTTGGGCCGCACTTGATGTTTATGGAAGTTTCCATTTGTGATAAATGCTTTTTGATCAAGTTCTTTGCATTCTAGGTAGCATAGAATGTGTTGCCAATTCCTAGCTTATGTAGTTTGGAGTGCAAGCATTCAAGCCAATGATCTTGGAGTTTAGATCCACTTAGGATCTGTATTTTTCACATTAGGTACCTATCCAGTGATCTAACCCTTGTTGACAGGCGGGAGGGTTATAATACGCAAGATCTTCGACCCTACAGTGGCGCCGATGCCGGGGATAGGTTTCCACTAACTAGTTTAGCTGCATTTTAGCTATTTTCTTGTTTTTTAGAGTAGTTTTAGGTAGATTTTTGGGTGTTTAGAGATAGTTTTCTGTATTTTTTTTTGTGTTTGGACTGTTCACAGCTAGCGAAGAGTTGTGAGAGGTTAGAGGAGGCCTCGAACAGCCTCTAAGGGCTTGAAACCCAAACCAATCAGCCAAAAAATCCAAAAAACACACCAATGTGCATTTTGGAGAGAAAAAGAATGAGGACCTGTCCACACGTGTGAAATGACACTTTTAATATTCAGATCTATATTGATTAGCTTTCATTTGAGTCTAATATGACATCTCCTAAATTATAGGAGTTAGGTCCTAGATTGTAGGAATCTAGAAGGTCAACACAAACCACCAATGGATGATGTGGCAAACTTGATAGATCTTATCCAAAGTGGATATGGATAAGTATAATGAGCTGTCCTACACGTGCTGGATGAAGCTTAGAGAGAGATTATGGTGAATTTGTACTTGATCCATGATGGATCCATTATTGAGCTAATGATGAGAAATCTTGGTTTGTGAAGCTATCATTGTGTTTTGACTCTCTTAAGCACTTTCTTTGTGGATGAATGCTTTGTAAATGATAAGTAAACTATTTTTCTATTATCAGGCCATACAGTAGCTGTACTTCACACGTGTGAAGCCGTGGATCATCTTTTTTATTGTTCTTGCTTGGAAACACAAAGATTGTCAAGTAGAAGCTAGATTTGGAAGCATAGATCTCTTTATCTATCATTTGTTGAGAGAAAAGTGAGTGCTAAGTGCTTTAGGACAAAACCTAAAAGTTGAAGAAACATTAGAATCATGCTAGAGTCTAGTGAAAGGTTGAGTTCATCAAACTACTCTACTTGGAAAGTGAGGATGGAGTCCTTACTTGAGTTGAATGAACTCATGGACATAGTTGCAGAAATTGAAGAGAGACCTCTCACACTTCAAGAGCAACAAAGGTTTGATAAGAAGGCCAAAAGGGCTCTTCATATCATTAAAATGAATGTTACAAATGAACTTCTCAAGGAAGTTGGAAAGTGTCAAAGTGCAAGTGAGGCATGGAATGCCTTAAAGAAGCTCTTTGAATCAAAGTCCACATCTAGGGTATTGACCCTAAGGAGACAAATATTTTCTAGTAGGCAAAGAGAGGGTGAAAGTGCTCATGCATTTATCTTGAGAGTTAAGTCCCTAAGTGATGATTTAGCATGCATTGATGAGAACATAAAAGATGGTGAAATAGTCCAAGTTATGTTGAATGGTTTGCTAAATGAACATGCTAACCTTGTGCAAAGTTTTGCCATTCAAAGAGTCTTGCCAAGTGTGGTTGACTTGCAAGAAATCTTATTGGCTGAAGAACATAGGTTGCAATCAAAGCTTGATGGTGCATCCTTGCAAGGTGGAGGTGAAGAGGCTTTCTTCACAAAAGGCAAATTCAAGGGCAAAGGTAAAGGCAAAGGCAAATGGTCCAAAGGTGGTAACTTTGATCATGATGATCACTCTTCCTCTTCCTCTTCTACTAAGAACAATAAGTCAAAGTTCAAGTGCTTTTATTGTGGGATAAAAGGTCATTTTGCAAATGAATGTTATAAGAAGAAAAGAGAGCAAGGAGAGAGGCAAGGAAATCTTACAATAGATGAGGAAGAACATAACACATGTGAATCACTTGTTATGACTTCAAGTTTGTTAGCCAACATAGATGATAATGATCCTTGGTGGATTGATAGTGGAGCCTCATCTCACATGACAAGACATAAGGAATACTTTACATCCTTATTGTCTTATGAGGGAGAAGGTAACATCATCTACACTGCAAATGATGGTCAATGTGACATCAAAGGCATAGGCACTATTCCTATTTCCCTTTCAACAAATAGGAAAGCAAATCTTGAAAATGTTTTGTACATTCCTTCAATCACTAAGAATTTGCTTAGTGTAAGTCAAATGATTGACAAAGGACTTGATGTGGAGTTCATTGGAGATGCATGTTTGATAAGTAAATGTGGATCCTTGATTGCTCAAGGTAGGAGGCATGGTAAACTTTTCAAGCTTGATGCATGTGTGATCTCTAATCATGAAGGATGTATGGCTAGGGAGCAATTGACAAACCAAGAAGTTTGGCACAAGAGGTTGGGCCATCCCAACTTCAAATCTTTGGAGGTAATGGCAAAGAAAGAGCTTGTTCTTGGTCTCCCTAAAAGTCTTGTTGCAAACAATAGTGTTTGTGAACATTGTGCCTTGTCCAAATCTCATAGACTTGCTTATTCTAGATCTACTTCTAGATCTAAAGAAGCTTTTCAACTTGTGCATTCTGATATTCATTCTTCTAGTACAACTAGCAATGGTGGGGCAAAGATGTATGCAACTTTCATTGATGACTTTAGTAGGTATACTTGGATCTATCTTCTTAAAAGTAAGGATGAAGTGTTTGCTGCATTTGTCAAGTTCAAGAATGAAATGGAAAACCAATTCAATACAAAGATCAAATGCTTAAGATCTGATAATGGAGGGGAATACACCTCAAATAGGTTCAAAGACTTTTGTATAGCACATGGGATTAAGAGGGAGATGTCTAGTCCTAGGACTCCACAACAGAATGGAGTGGCCGAGAGGAAGAATAGAACCCTTTGTGAATGTGCCAAGGCAATGAGACTACATGCTAATCTTGCTAAGTCTTTTTGGGGGGAAGCTTTAGCATGTGCTAACTATCTATGTAATAGATGGACAAGTGCTTCCTTGGATGGTAAAACTCCTCATGAGGTTCTTTATGGTAGAAGGCCGAGTGTCAAGCATTGTAGGATCTTTGGATGTACATGTTTTGTCAATATCACACTTGATGATAGAACTAAAGAAGATCCTTCATCAAAGAAGGGTGTGTTTGTTGGCTATAGTGAAGTAAGCAAGGCTTACAAAGTGTACATTCCTTCTACAAAGAAAGTTGTCATAAGTAGGGATGTCATCTTTCATGAAGAGAATGTTTCCAATGTTGTTGATGTTGATGTTGATGTGCCTACTAATCATCATGATGTGCAAGATGTCTTGGATGAAGATGGAGATGCCACTCCAAAGCAAACTTCAAGGAAGACTCAAAGGCAAAGGGCTAAGCCATCAATGCTAACCTATGATGAAAAAGGAAAGCAAGTGGTGGACAACTCTAACCTTGCTTTTCTTACCTCTTTTGATGAACCAACTTGTGTAGGTGAAGCAATTCAAAAGAAGGAATGGATCCAAGCCATGGATCATGAGCATCAAGCACTCATCAAAAGCAACACATGGAGGTTGGTAAAGCTTCCAAAGGACAAGAAGGCAATTGGTTGTAAGTGGATCTTCAAGATCAAGACAAATCAAGATGGATCAATCAACAAGTACAAGGCAAGGTTGGTGGCAAAGGGGTATGCTCAAGAATATGGTATTGACTATGATGAGACCTTTGCACCCGTGGCAAAGATGGTAACTATTCGAATCCTAATCTCTCTTGCAACTCTTTATGATTGGGATATGTGGCAAATGGATGTTACTAATGCCTTCTTGAATGGTGATCTTGAAGAAGATATTTACATGGAGCAACCTGAGGGCTATGTTTCACATGATGAGCCTAATCATGTGTGCTATCTCCAAAAGAGTTTGTATGGGCTAAAGCAAGCACCAAGGAGTTGGTATGCTAAGCTCAATTCCTTCTTACTTTCTCAAAACTTTGTTATGAGTGAGTATGATCATTCTCTCTACTTTAGATTGAATGAAAATGATATCACTTTACTTTTGATCTATGTTGATGACATTATCTTAAGTGGTGGTAACAATCTAGATATAGATGAAATCAAGATGGC
This sequence comes from Diphasiastrum complanatum, assembly GCA_029204225.1. Taxonomy (NCBI): domain Eukaryota; kingdom Viridiplantae; phylum Streptophyta; class Lycopodiopsida; order Lycopodiales; family Lycopodiaceae; genus Diphasiastrum; species Diphasiastrum complanatum. Next base: position 42,483,153 of record CM055112.1, read on the forward strand.
ACTCAAAAGAGAGTTTGAAATTCAAGATCTTGGTAAACTTCATTATATCTTAGGAATAGAGATTATTAGAACTTCTAAATCTACATTCATATGTCACGAAAAGTATGTTAACTCTATTCTAAAAAGGTTTCATATGGAAGATTGTAAAGTTGTTTCTACTCCTATGGAATCAAATGTAAAGCTAACTACAAGAAGTAATGAAAGATCCTTCAAGGACATTACTCTCTATAGAAAGCTAATAGGATCTCTTATATGGTTAACCATCACAAGACCTGATCTAAGCTTTGTGGTTGGTAAACTAAGTCAATTTATGCAAGATCCTAGTGAGGCTCATTGGAAGCTAGGAAAGAGAGTACTTAGATACATCTCGGGATCTAGAGATTTTGGCATCTTGTATGGAGGTACTACACCTAACCTTTGTGGATTTTCAGATTCAGATTTTGCAGGTGATCAAATGGATAGGAAGTCAACAAGTGCCTTTGCAATCTATCTTGGAGATGGAGTGGTCTCATGGCTATCAAAGAAGCAACCAACTATCTCTCTATCTTCCACCGAAGCCGAGTACAAGGCATTAACAACATGCACCAAGGAGATTCTTTGGATCAAGAGGATGTTATTGGATCTTCACTTGCTGGAACCAGAGAAGACTCCAATCATACTTTGTGATAACCTTTCAGCCCAAAGCTTGGCAAGCAATCCTGTTTTTCATGCAAGGAGCAAGCACATTGAGATTGCTCACCATTTTGTGAGAGATCAAGTCATTGCCAAAGAGGTGGAGCTTCAACATGTCTCTTCAAAGGAGTGTGTGGCTGATATCTTCACCAAACCATTGGGAAAGGACCTATATTTAATGCATAGATCTAATCTTGGTGCTCAAAGACTATGTTGAAACTAGCATCCAATGTTGAAGAGGGAGTGTGAAAATTGTCAACATTTCCTAGCTAGTTTGAGGCCTAAATTGGCTAAAATTGTAAATAGTTTTGGTTCTGGAGTTTCACACGTGTGAACCAGGCCACAATGTTTTTATTTACTGTATTTTTTCAGTATGATGAAGTGTCAAACTTCATACCCTTCAAAATGAGACCATTTTGATGTATTTTGGTCATATAAGCCATTTTTAGCTATTTTTCCTATATAGGGAATATCTAGGGTCAAGTACCTTCTAGAGAGAGGAGAGAGAGTCATCTTCCTCATCCATAAATAGTAGGGAAGTCGTGGAGAACAGGTTGGAGAAACCTTTTGTATGCTTCATTGAGATCAATAGATCATTGTCATTGTTTCTTCCTCCATTGAGAGCATTGTTGTGTGTATTGTCTTCAAGCTATTGTGTATGATCTTAGGTACTTTCCAAAAGTGGTAGGCTGATGTATTATGGACTGTATAATGCTATTTTGGGCCGCACTTGATGTTTATGGAAGTTTCCATTTGTGATAAATGCTTTTTGATCAAGTTCTTTGCATTCTAGGTAGCATAGAATGTGTTGCCAATTCCTAGCTTATGTAGTTTGGAGTGCAAGCATTCAAGCCAATGATCTTGGAGTTTAGATCCACTTAGGATCTGTATTTTTCACACAATGCGGTCTTTGATTCTTCTCGCAATTTTCATTCTTCTTTAGACAAAAGCGCCTCCTCATCTTGTTCATTGCGTCTAGCTGCAATATTGTTCTCGTACGTATCATCCAACATGTCTCCCATGACTTCAAATTCATCAGGTTTTCTAATCTAGTGTTTAGTGCCCTTGCTTACTATTGCTCTTCCAAGCTCTATAGACCTTGCTTGCTTGCTTTTGGTTGCTCTTCATTGCTAGTGATCTTGCTCCTGCTTTTGCTTGCTCTATTGATCTTCTTTGTTCTTGCTTACTATTAATCTATTGCTTTCTATTCATTGCTTACTCTTCTAATCTAAAAGTCTTCAATACTCTTTCACTCCCATTCTCCACTACTTTCTAACTTTTAAAGTTTTTCTTTGATACAATGTCTTCAAGTGGTAGATCAAGTGGAAGGTCAAGTGAGAGACCATCTAGAGAAGAGCTCGTGAGGAGCCCGAAGAATATAATCAAGAGTGGTTTGAGAATCTACCTCCTCAACAAAGAGATAGAATCAAAAATCTTGTGTTATCTTCTTCGGGTGAATCATCCGAGAGAAGAGCTTCCGAAGATGCCCCTTCCCAAGAATCGTGTAGTGTGTATTATGATCGTAATCCACGTGGTGGAGTTATAAAAAATACGCGTGGCAATGTAGTTCATGCCCGTTTGCGTGATTTAGTTGCTTTATATTTTGGTAAAGATTACATGATCGATTGGTCCTCCCAATCGCTTGAAGACAAAAATAAAATAATAGAGACTTTGTATTCTGAATTCCCTTAATCCAATGCTTTTAGTAGGACTTGGGCCTTCAATACAATGTGCCTTTGGATTTGAAACAAAAGGCAATTGATGAGAAGAGCCGTGAGGAATCCCAAGAATCCCACGAAGCTTGGATGGTGCTCCAAAAGGGATTGGAGGAAGGTGAAAGGGGAATTGTTGCAAAACAATATCCAAAAGTATGAACAGCAACGTAGGGCCACCGTCGAGAAGCTCTTAAAACATGGCCCAAGTCACTTGGGATCGGGAGGAATGGGCAATCTAGAGGCCCAATTTGTAAGTGCAATATTTTTTAATATGATTCTATTTTTGTAGTGAGATTGTTAATGTTTTTCATTGCTAAACTATGTTTTATTGTTGAATGTAGCTTAGTGATTTTGGAAGACACATGATCGCCGCAGAGTACAAGCAAGGTTACGATCATGGATATGCCGGCCTTAAGGCTTTTATGGAATCCCATGGATTGTTTCCAATCATAAACTCTTAACCTTTATTGTTTTGTGATTGTTTACTTTGTGGTTTACAACTAAGTTTAATCTCAATTTAATTAAATCTTTGATTCTATTTTGTAGAGAGGCTCTACAACTTCAAGTGTTCGTGATGTGGAAGAAAATGTGGAAGAGAACGTGGAAGAGTACGTGAATGAAAGCAAAGGGGAGTTTGAAGATGTGGACACAACGTATACCTACAAGATGAAGGAGGTGAGGAGGGAAGAAGTGATGATGAGTAGATGTTCTTAAATTAAATGTAAGGCCTTGTAGAAGGCAATGTAGGAAGAGAGAATTTATTCTCTCATCAATGTACTTGTTTTAAATCAATCAATATAATGTTTTGGCATCACATCGTTCTTGCAAAATTTTTGAATGCATATATTTTTAATCCATGAATGCAAATGTATAGTCTATGGAATGCACATCTATTGATTGCAAATGTATCTATTGATGTATTCAATGCAATGCAAATGTATCCATTGATGAATTCAATGCAATGTATCTATTTTAGCACATGATTTGCATACTAGAATGCACAATAAAAAGTAATGGAAAGTAATGGAAATAGATAACACATTAAGCTATCAACTAAATATCAAATGAATCAAAATAAATGTGAATTTACCTTTACTATTGTATCTCCATTGTTTTGCAATCTTTGCTTTTCCTCTTGCATGCACTTGATCTTTGAATCCTTTGCAATGAAAGCTCATTTTTCATATCCAAACCTACATCACAAACAAAAAAGATCTTAAAACTTATGATCACAAAACACATGGAAGCGAAACAGATGTAAATGAGTACCACAAGTTGCGGATGGAAGCCGCATACTCTAAGCTATTTCTAAACGGCTAAAATATAAGTATGAATTAAGTGCAATGTTGATAAGTAGTAAGCACAATAGCAGTCTCTAAACAACTCTAAGAAGTGAACTAGAATGCTCAGGAGTGTTCAAGCTCGTAGGCTTGAGAGAGAGAGAGAGAGCTAACTATTCAATACTTGATCATAAGATGTTGATCATGTTCTGATGCTTGATCCTTCTTGATGCTTGATTCTCATTATGATGTTGAAATATGAATAGCTATTTATACTAAGCAACTAGATCGTCAAAAGCGTTCATCCAATTGGCTGTGATGTGTTGGCATCCATCCAGTTAGGACTTCTCAAAAACTACTTGTCGATGCATTAATGCAAGTCGGTGGCTTTAGTCGCAAATAGTTTGTCTACAGAAATGAACATAAACTATCACTGTGAGCCATTTCAAGTAGTTATGCAGACTGTGTAGAAACACGTAGAAAACTGCAGGTCTGGAAGATTAAAATGTCGATTAGTCAATTAGAGAATAATCCAACACACTCCAAGATGTGATGGATATTGTGCTGAGGAGGAGCCTCAAATCCTTCAAGAAGAATAAAAGTTCAAGAAGAGAGCTAAGATGGCTCTCCACTATATCAAAATGAATGTCTCCAATGAGATTTTGAGGGAGATTTGTGCTTGCACATAGGCCAAGGATGCTTGGGACACTCTCAAAGCAATCCATGAAGCCAAGAATGTTGGATTTCTATCCTTTACTCTCCTAAATCCTATGTTAATCTACCTACATTCATGCTGCTGCATTTTTACTCATGTTGTCGCACGGTCTGCATATTTACATGTAAAATAAGACAGACGCATAAAACACGACTGTCTGCATAAATACAAGTAAATTTGTGACAGGCAAAAAAGGCGACACTACCCTACAAATGCAATAGGTGCCCTTATAGAAAAGCGAAGGCACCTTGTAAATCTTAAGACATTTGTCAAAGTGTCGCATTTTTCGCATCTTCACCAACGTTCATTTCAGCAAAGGCTAACGTCGCGGCCTTCTCACGCTCATCCCATGCACTGTGCAAATAGATTTGACAATGACAGCAGCCACCCACGATCTCCCACAAATAGCACATCCTCTTTGTACTTTCTTCATTTGCACACTTGTTAAAATATGTATATATTGAATACCATCTACGTATTTTGTATGTGAGAACTTCGATGAGAAACAAACAACAAGCATAATAGCATCAGAAGCTTATCAGAGGTAGACGAAGTAGATGCTTTCGTGCATCGATTCTTTGTATTGTCAGTAATAGGTTTATTCCTTTACATATTGGATTAGCGTTTTGAAGCACGTGGTTCCGTCCACTATTGTCTTATGCTCACCTGCATTATTGACCTGTATATTTCTCTATACTTAATCTGATTACAGTTCTATTTGTTATGCGTTCAGATTTGTGTCAATATTGCTATCCTATTGCTTAATCGGTAGTATGTTCTTAGCGAATTATTATTAGTCTAGCTATTCACGACTAATATTTAGTCTTGCCTTTTGTGACTGATTATCAGTTGAGCTCAGTCTAGCTCTTTGCGAATTATTTGTGACTAATAATTTGTCTAGTTGTTCTCAACAAATTATCTTTCTAATGTTTTGTTGCTTAATGTTTGGCTAGTAATCAGATCGAACGTGATTTCTATCGCTATTGTTCTGTTCGAGTCTGATAGACATAGTCATGCTTAGGGAAAGAGTGAGATAGCCCATTCCATTGCGCACGAACACTTTCCGTTCGAGTTTGTTTCTTTTTTGAGTTTCAAGTTCGATTCTTTTCGTGTTCATTTCTTTTCGAGCTATTTTTCTTTTCTCACACCCCTCTTTTTCCAACATGGTATCAAAGCTATTTTCGTGTCCTAGGAGTAATTCATCAATCGATTCCTTCCAGAAGATCAAGCCGAGAGTCTGCATGTCTCTTGATATAGGAACCGACAACAGTCAAAGAGGCACTCAACCAACCAGACTCTGATCTTTGGAGAGAAGCTATGGACAGAGAGTATTCCTCTCTGATCAAGAACTAGACATGGTCACTAGTCGAAGCTCCTATTGGCTACAATATCATTGATTGTAAATGGATCTTCAAGATCAAATACAATGCCAATGGAGCAATTGATTGAAGGAAGGCAAGACTAGTAGCACGAGGATTCACTCAGATCTCCAATGTTGACTATAGTGAGACTTTCAGTCCAATAGTCAAGCATTCATCGATCCGAGCCCTCCTGCCATATGCTGTAGCTGCCAACCTCGAAGTGCATCAACTTGATGTGCAAACAACTTATCTGAATGGAGTTATACAAGAAGACATCTACATGATCCAACCCAAAGGATACGTTCTGGAAGGTATAAAGAATCATGTCTGTAAACTCCATAAAGCACTCTACGGCTTGAACAGTCTGTCAGAGCTTGGTTTCAGAGGATCAACACATTTCTCATCGAACAAGGTTTCCAACCAAGCACTGGTGACTTCAGACAATAGTTAGTTAAGCATGAGATGTAATAACTTCTCTTCATGCTCGTTCCAAAATTCGAGATTAGAGCTCTGAGACTGAAAATCTTGGTGTGCTCAATGCAAAAATTGAAGCGGGAATAGCAGAACTTTTGAAATCATTATATGCTTATAGTGAAATATGAGGCAGGATGATTTTTCAATGTGACATAAACATTACAAAAGTAAGGTATGCTAGATCTATTCATGTTGATTTATTGTAGTTCTAAGCATTTACGAATTGTAGCTTTTAAAAATGGCAATGTTCCATTTACATGTTGCTCTTCCTATGGAATGTGAACTCACAAACATAAAATCATAAAATAACCAAGATAGATTTTTGACAAATTTTCACAACCTTGTGAAACTTTTTTTAGTGGATCCTTTGGTATGCATATGAAGTAAAAAACCAGCAAAAGGATCCATCATAGCAGCACCTCACCAAATCCATGATAATATTTCTTTGGTTAAAATCATTTGCCAACACCTTTGAAGAGAATTCCAGCAATTTGCCACTATACCAATGTGCTTCCTCCATGCTTGATGACGATCTTTGATTGGAAAGTACCATTTGCATGAATGGTTGCACCACAATGAAAATCAGAGGCTTCCATGCCTCATAAAGATCACAAAGACCATAGATATCAAGATCATATCAAGATTAAGCATACTAGCTTGACTAGTCTACATACTATGAATTTTATCCATGATGGATCTAATCTTGAAATCAAATGAAATCTTGATCTTCTTGAGGCTAAATACTTGCTCAAGTATGTAAGTGTCCTCTTTGGATGCTTCACTTAATCTCAAGAGAAGTTTACAAAATACCTCAAAACATGTAAAAACATGATTTTTCAAATTTTGAGCAACAAGCTCAATCTTGCTCTTACTTAATCCAAGAGCATGCACTTGATGACACAATCTCTTACATTCAAAATGTTTTGGAAACATATCTAAGCCAATAATGACAAGTAATATGTCCATACTAGAGACATGATACAAGACAAACATTGCCTCACTCCAACTATGAGATGTAGCAACCTCATAAAAGCAAGATGGTACACCAAGTAATGAAAGAGAAGCATAAGCGAGGATGTTGAAGTGGATACCACCTGAAACTTGCCTCCCTTTACCATGAAAAATGAGATATGATATGAGATGCCTTGATCTTGGCCCCTTCCAAGGTTGAATGTTGATCTTCATAAAATATGTCATCTTTACTCTCGATCACTTTTGAAATAGAGAGTACAAAGGCTTTATAGGCCTCGTTGGTGGATAAGCATCAAACCATGATCCATGAGCTTGGATCATCCTTCCTCCTTGTTTCCAAGGGAATATGTGCAAAGCAAGAACCTCCAAAGACACTAAGGTATTCAACCTTAGGCTTCAATAATAATACTTCATATGGTGTATTTCCTCCAAGAGCTCCACCACTTCTCAAAGCTTTGATCTTCAATGAGAATTCCATCTCAACATATGCTTTGAATAACAGGAAATAATCATGCACCATAAATCTTGAAGAAAGAAGAAATGTGCATCTTGTGTGATCCTCCTCCTTTGAAGACTTGGATAAATAAGAAACCTCAAGAGATTTTGCACTCTCTCTTGGGTTTAATTTGTAGATTCCTCCATATCTAGATCCATATGCAAGGATCTCACCATCCTTCTTGATCACACAATTGTCAATATGGAAATTGACATCAAGGCCACCATTAAGTAATTTGCCAACACTTATAAGATTCTTTGTAATCTTGGGAACAAAAAGAACCTTATGAAGAGATTGAACTTTTGATGATGCAAGCTTCAAGGGAATAGTCCCTACTCCTTCAATTTTGTACTCTTGATCACCTGCAATATATATGGCCTTCTTGATTCTTTCATAAGGCATAATAGTTGAAAAGGAATCCTTGGAGCTACACATATGTGAAGCTACACATATGTGAAGATAGCTTTGGAATATTTGATCCTTAGAGTGATAAGTCTTGAGGTATTTTTTGTTGGGAAAAGAGGGGTGTGAGAAACAAAAATAGTTCAAAAGGAAACGAACACGAAAAGAAGCGAACTTGAAACTCGAAAAAGAAACGAACTCGAATGGAAAGTGTTCGTGCGCAGCGGAAAGAGCTATCTCACTCTTTCTCTAAGCATGACTATGCCTATCAGACTCGAACAGAACAATAGTGATAGAAATCACGTTCGGTCGGATTACATGGCCAAACATTAAGCAACAAAACATCAAAAAAACAATTTGTCGTGAACAGCTAGACAACTTATTAGTCGCGAATTATTCGCGAAGAGCTAGACTGAGCTCGAATGATAATCAGTCGTGAAAGACAAGACTAAATAATAGTCGCGAATAGCTAGGCTAATAATAATTTGCTAAGAACAGACTACCAGATTAAGCAATAAGAGAGCTAGACAGAGTGTAGAAAGGCATAGCAATATTGACACAAATCTGAACATAGAACAAACATAGCTGTAATCAGATTAAGTACAGCAAAATATACAGGTCAATAATGCAGGTGAGCACAAGACAATAGTGGACGAAACCACGTGTTTCAAAAAGCTAATCCAATCTGTAAAAGGAATAAACCTATTACTGACAATACAAAGAATCGATGCGCAAAAGCATCTACTTTGTCTATCTTTAATAAGCTTTTGATGCTATTATGCTTGTTGCTTGTTTCTCATCTAAAATCTCACATACAGAATATGCAGATGGTATTCAATATATACATATTTTTACAACTGTGCAAATGAAGAAAGTACAAAGTGGATGTACTGTCTGTGGGAGATCGTGCGTGGCTGATGTCGTTGTCAAATCAGTTTGCACAATGCATGGGATGAGCGTGAGAAGGCCGCAACATCAGTCTTTGTTGAAATGAACGTTGGTGAAGATGCGAAAAATATGACACTCTGACAAATGCCTTAAGATTTGATTTACAAGGTGCTTTCGCTTTTCTATAAGGGCACCTATTGCATTTGTAGGACAGTGTTGTCTTTTTTGCCTGTCACAAATTTACTTGTATTTATGCAGACAATCATGTTTTATTCGTCTGTCTTATTTTACATGTAAATATGCAAACTGTGCAACAACATGAGTAAAAATGTAGCATCGTGAATGGGGGTAGATTAACATAGGATTTAAGAGAGTAAAGAGATAAATCCAACACCCTTAATCTGGATCTGTGAATGCCTTGATCTTCAGATTAAGCAATGCACAAAACTTGTTGTGTGCATTAACACTTAATGTCTTCATGAATATATCTGCAACCATGTCCTGCATTCTATAGTACGTTAAACTCACCTCCTCGTTGAGAACCTTGCCCCTGATGTAGTGATATCTGATTTCAATGTGCTTACTCTTAGAGTGAAATCTAGGGTTGGCCGATAAGGCAATAGCACTCTGATTATCACCAAGAATAAAATTGTGGGGTTGTATTGATACAAATTAATGTATGATAGTTAATTTCTCAACCAAAACACTTCTTTAATAGATTGAGAAGTAGCAATGTATTTTGCTTATGTAGAAGAAAGAGCGATAGAGGTTTTCTTATGACTGTTCCATGAGATAGGACTCTCGTTGAAGAAGAATGTAAATCCAGATTTGGACTTACAATTGTCTACATCTCCTCCCCAGCTTGCATCAGTATATCCACTGAGTTGATGAAGGTTGTCGTTGCTGACTTCTCCATAGCAGATGCACTGGTCCATGGTAGCTCAAATATACCTCATGACTCTTATGAGAGCCTTCCAATGGGTAATGCTAGGATTAGCCATAATTGGCTGAGTGAGCTTACTGCAAAAGAGATGTCTGGTCTTGTACATGCCATTGCGTACATGAGAGATCCAAGTATCGATCGATAAGGATACTCTCTCATCTACTCCTCTTCTTGCTTGGTCTGGGGACATTGGTCCTTTGACAAACGTAGGCCCAGCTGGATCCATTGGTGAGTGAGCTAATTTATAATTCATTAGATTGTATCTATCAAGAACGTTGTGAAGATACCTTGTTGAGTGATGTAAATCAATCATCTCGCTCTGTCTCTGTGGATATGAATGCCAGAAAAAAGTGAGCTTCATCCAGATCAGTCATGTCGAACTCTGAATACAACATCTGCTTAGAATCCTTAACCAAATTGGTATTGTTGCTGAAAAACAACGTATCATCCACGGATGAGGTGATGATAATGAAGGATTGCTGCATGTGGAGCATGCTCCCACATGTGTAAAATGGTTAGAAATATTTTATAATGTTGACTTTAGGGGTATCACAAAGATTCCTAGTCAAGCATCTTGGTGTCACTAGGTGATAGGGCCAATTTTGGCTTTAGAGGTCAAATGGTCAAGTACACATGTGTTGTCATGATTAGGCCAAAATTCAATTGTGATGTAACTCAAGCTAGCTAGGTTGCTTACAGATGTCAATTTTAGGTTTGATGAGTGATGCACCCTATGTGGTGGCAAAAGTCAAAGGGTCCAATCATAAGAGAGAGATGTGTTGGAAGGGTCCAATCAAAAGTGAGGGATATTGCATCACACATCCAATAGGATTAGAGAGGCTATGTTTAAGGGGTCCAATAGGAATTAAGCTTGGATCTCCATGAGTTTCTATATGTACTTTCATTCCCTTCATTAATGTATGAGAGATCTATGAGTTTTTTTAGTCAATTTGGAGATTTGCCAATTTTGCTTGTATTGTCTTTTCTCTCTAGATGAGCCCAAAAGTGGTATTTTCTCTCTCTACTCGAGGAGAGGAGCTTGTTGGGACTTAGTTTATTTCATGAAGTCTTCCACACATGTGAAACACCTTTTGGTAATGAATGAATGCATGTAGAATGGTCTTTTTTCCTTAGATCTTGTCATTGATCTTGGATTTCAATCAATAGATGATATATAGTGCATAAGCCAAGCTTAGGAGATCTTTCACACATTAGGACATTCCCACATGTGTGAATTTTCACAGATCATATAACACATTATATGGTAAGATTTTGATGTTACACTACTATAGACAAATATGTGCAATTAATTTAGATACTTTTGGTACTGATTTAGATTATGTTTTTATGACATGCAGCACATATTACGGCATCATTCGACATTCTTTGCAAGAAATAGTGGGAGTCTTAGCATATGGTCATCGCAAGGAATGGAAAAATCTCACTCGCAAGCAAGAGCGACATTTCATAAAAGTACACAACATGGTGGGACTTGCACAAAGAACAACTATATACTGCAACTTTTCCAATGGTTTTGCAAAAGAATCCAAATTCGTCATAATACAAGATCGACGAATTATAAAAAATTTCAAAAAACATGCAAATTTATACAAGCTAATAGGCAATAGACTTATAGAGAAATTTTGTATATCAAATGAAAATTTTTACAAAGTTCGGTTATCCAATATCTACTCTGCTTTTGACACTTTCTGTAATGAAAGTTGCAATTTAGAATCATGCAACAATTTCCTTCTCTCGTAAGGATCCAAGAGCTCATAGTTTTCATGCTTACTCAGATCAACGTAGGCTGCATACAATGCAAAATGAGATGATCTGAGCATGGAATTCACTAGACCATATCCTAAAATCTTAAATGCAATATTTTTCTTAACAAAAACTATTTTATGCACCCTATTAAAATTATATCCTCAAGAAAATAAGCAAAAAGAAACAGAGAAAAAATGGATTTGAAATACTCTATATTATCACTAATACCAAATTCATGGAAAAAAGATAACAGACTAGAATCGAAATTAGACATTTCAATAAAAAAAATATAGAAAGAAAGATTTTGAATATTGGACTCAAGCGCAAAATGCAAGTTGAAACAAAACTACAACGCCCTATGCGCTCGATAGAGATATAAGAAAATTGAGTATTGGATCCGAGCGTGAGTACAAAGAACAAGAAAAATTGACAAGTAAGGCGCGCTTGAGAGGAATATCGGAGCAGGCAGTATCAGTTTCAGGCACAAATGTATAAACAGATGCAAAGCAGTGGCAAGTGTGCACTTGAAATCGATATCCGACGTAGAAATCAAATTTTTTTTGTGAAACTCCGTGCCAGAGATGATGAATTTATAAATAAAAATCACACATGTGAATGAAGTCTAAAAGAACACGTGTCGTTGCATGATTGGTCGAAAATATTTTGCCGTATAGAGAATGATTGATCTGACATTTATCACGTGCAGAATGACATGTGTCGTATTCTGATTCGGGCACATGTCTGATCGCCATGTGGCCTCATTATTGTGTCATAATGACCTACACGAATAGTACACATGGACCATTTAAATGATGCCACGTTTTCGTAGCCGTTTTTCACATGTGCAAAATTTCTTTTATAAATACCTCCTCCAAATTTTCATTTTCTCTCACAAATTTTTCGTTTTTGACTCTTGATATCGATCTCAAGTGCGCTCATTGTACGTTCTAATTCCGCCAGCACTCCTCGCGCTTGAGACCAATACCGCGATGTAACCAAAATCGCTTTCGAGCATGGAACTTCCTTCCCAGGGAGTTGTTTTTGTTGTCAGTCCATTTTTCATGGCTGCAGTGAAGGCAAAAGAGGCCACATTTGAAAAGGTTGTATATCTCATCGACTGCAGTCCAGTGGCAAAATTTTATTTGATTCCATATGAGAATAAGTAAGGATTGCTAGTTTGTTTTTGTTGTCTTTTATTTGGATGATTACTCTGGTTAAAATGGATTCTAGTTTTCATTTTGATTATTGTAGTCGGCATTGGAGCCTGAATATTCTTTCTGTAAAGATAAATAAGGAGGCAGTATCAAATTTTTTATGTGTAAAACTAAACTCAGCTGATAATACACATAGAGAATTCGATTCTCTGCTTCATGAGGCCGTTCGTGAAATACCGACAACGGCAACCTCGATTGGAGAGATAACCATTAAATCTCTCAAGGTATATACAATTTATCTCTGATATGCATCTATTTTTTTTAGTTTAAATCTATCGTCATAGCATGAATAAATTTTATGTCATAATATTACTAATTTTCGTTCTCAATATATGTAGTGTGTACAACAAGGGATGTTTTTAGTTGTGCATGGTTCGACCTGTACAATACAAAGCTCTTTTTTGAGTGTTACAATTTACAAGTCGATGTAGATATTGAAAAGGTAATATTTTGTTCATTTGTAGTTCTTTTCATTTTGATTCTTATTTCTTTAGTGTCATTGTTAGTAATTTGCTCATTCACGTGTTTTGCAAGGACAGTTCACTCTTGACCCGTACACTCCCGACGATGTGTATAGATTTTGGCAAGAGTTGATTAGAACTTATCTACAAAATGGTGTAAGTGTTTCGCCTAAAATTGAGGGCTTGAAAAAGCATGCTGCTCCTGTCTTAATAGCCTTTCAGGTTGCTCAGGATGCAGATATTGTTATATACGATAAAAAAGGCATAGAAGTCCTTCCCAATATAGAGGAAGTGAAATTATAGGGTCCAATCACATTTGGAGGTTGAAAAAGAGTGGCCCAATCACATGAAAATTAGTGTAGGCTACCACTATATATGATGATAGCTCGTTTGTACATGTGAATTTTGAGAGCTAATCAAGTTTTTTTCTTGCAAACTTTTGGTCTATTATCTCTCTGCCTGAGAACTTGGTGGTTTTCTTTCTCTTGAGATTTACTTAGTTTTTGAAGGACATGCAAGAAACTTGCTTGACTTTGGATGATGATGTGTACAAGAGCTCTTGCCTAGATCCAAGTAGTGTTTGATAGCTCTTGAAAATCCGAGTTGATCAAGAGTAATTTGATAGTGTGCAACCTCTCATGCATGTAGGTCGTGGATAATCTATTCAGGGTCCTCAAAACTCACTTTTTGACACAGAGGACTATGTCTTGTTAATACTATCAAGGCAGACAATTTTTCTAATACAATTTCTTGTGCACCGTTTCACTGAAGTTTCATAGTAGTGCGTCCTTTTCAAAATCAATTTTGCTTGTTTTCAGCCCATATGAATGCTTTGTTGACCTCTATAAGACTGTTATAGATTGTTTATGATGCCTCTCTAAGCGCATGAAAAGCGTGCATTTTCAACAAATCCCCTTTGGAAAAGTGTCATGCCCTGTTACAATTTTTTATGCTCTATGCTCGCACGTGTGAAGTTGAGATTGTAGGCTAATGTGGCAGGCCTTTGCACGTGTGAAGTTGAGATTGTGGCCTAATGAGGAGGAATATCTTGTAGGTGTCGAAGACAACCATGAACGGAGCAAAACAATAAAGCGTCTAAGATAGCCATGCTTCCTTCGAGATTAGATATTCTGAGTGGAGCGAGTATCAATGAGTGAGAGAGAAAATATCAGAAAGAATTCACAGTGGAACACACATAAGAAAATAGAGAATCTGAATTAAGATGTGATGAATACAACTATCAGATCACGATCATGTGCCCAAGAATGGTTCATAGTAATAGTGCACTATGTGTTGTGATCTTACTTGGTTAGCTACAGATTGAATAACTATCTCTACTTCCTGAATAACTTTCACTCTCTCTAAAATCTCTGATCCTATGGAATCAGATAATTAAGATACAATGGAGTTCATTGAGGAACTCTAAATCACGCTAACTGATTATTCATGCATACTTGATTCGTGAGTTGCCATTATGTATATATACATGGAACAGTTACAATGACTGTGGGGGCAACGAGCGTGAAGTAATGCAGTTACTAAAAAGTACTGAAGTGAACTGTAACGTAGTCTGCGTCAGACAGGGCAGAGGGAGAGCTCCATTTTGAATGGTGACAGTCGACGATCGTCAAAGACTTCGGGCAAGTCCAGTAGACTAGCTTCCTCTTGAGAGGATGTCGATGACGTGGACTTCGATGTCAATGGAGTTTGTTGACAGGATGTTGATGACTTGGACTTCAAAGTTGGAGAAGTCGATGATGTGGACTTCGATGTCAATGGAGTTTGTTGACAGGATGTTGATGACTTCGATATTAGAGAAGTTGATGACGTGGAATTCAAAGTCAGAGACTTTGAAGTCAGAGACTTCAATGTTGATCTTGCTCCTGCTTCAGTTGATTGATTGCACAGACGTTCGACTTTGAGAGTAAGGTTGCATTGTCATTGTAGGGAGAGAACACATATTTACATAGTATACTAGTGCTCATGAATCGAATTCGGGTGAGTCGGAGTGAGGCTTAATTCCGACACTCCCCCTTAAGCTTAACTCTGAGGATCCTGAATGAAATTAAGCAAGCTACATAATGCAACATGCTTTTCCTTCGACAGAGGCTTAGTAAAGATATCAGCCAACATACTATCAGTTGGACAGTAACAGACATCTTTATTCTGAAATTTCTCTCTAAGAAAATGAAATTGACCTTCAATGTGTTTAGTTCTAGAGTGAGTTTGTGGGTTCAAAGATAGAGCAATGCAGCTCTGATTGTCACAATAGAGTATAGTTGGACTGGTTTGAGGGATCATCAGATCCTGAAGCAATCTTCTGAGCCAGATGATTTCCTTTACTGCAGAGGCAGCTGCGACATATTCAAACTCTATGGAAGACAAAAAATATGCATTTTTGCTTTTGACTATTCCATGAAATGTGTCCTCCTACTAGAAAGCAAAGATAGCAAGAAGTAAATTTTCTTGTGTCTTTTGTAGTAATGGACTTACCTGACGCACCAAATGTATATCGAATTTGGGACGTCCATGGTTACGAGTTGCGCAAGTAATTCATAATTGGGGCACCGGCAAAATTACTTTTGAGAATCATGAGCGTGCAGTCAAAGTAGATCCAATCACTTGGTAGCATGGCAGAAGGATGGCTAGTGCAAGAGTCCATGGTTCACGTCACGGAGTTCCTTGCTCATAGCGATCCTTCTATTCCTCGTCTTTGGGATAAGAAGGATGATGAGCGTGTTGTTGGGGAAGTTCCTCAAGGAAAAGGAGCGATCATGAGAATGAGTGAGTCCTTCAGGGAGAAGGTAAATAAGTTTTGCATTCTTAATAGCGAGGAAATGCAAAAGTGGATTTTACTATACGAAGAGGCCAAGGCTCGTAGACAAACCACTCGAGCCACTTTCAGGAGAGGGCATAGAAGACAACCATATCCACCTGACCTTGCCCTTCCACCCAAGGACATGATGCTTGATTGGTTGCGTAATGCACTTAGCCTCGGCAAACAAGCAAAAAGTATCAGAGAGAAAGTGGGAATGTGCAAGGGGGTGCGATAATGTAAGCTATGATGATCATCCTTAACATGTTAATTAAAACATTTGTACGTGCAATTTTGTACATGTTTGTTGTATTCCTAACACATTTAGTTCTATTTCGTTTAGTACTGCACTATGGACACATGGACAACACTTTCATACGGAGTGCATTGACAAAAATAGAAACACGTACGATTGTGGAGTCATGACAAATTTTACCCAAGAGAGTCAAGCAAGCACGGCGGAATTATTGTGGGACAATCAATGACATCCTCGAAGTTGGATTTAGACAATTCAGTTTTTTCATATTTGATGTCAAATGGTTCAAAGTTATTTGCAATGGTCCCAATGAAACTGTCAGGAAAGATGAGAGTGGTTATTTTCCATTGACTCTACCAAGCTTTGGACAGATCAAAGCGATACATTTGTTTTTCCTCAACAATGTGAGCAGGTACATTTCTTCTATGTATACTGATTAAAGGACAGCTAGATGATTAGTGGATCTCTAGAATATCAGATAAGGCGGTTAAGGGTTTTCTGGAAGAAAAGGCTGATGGTATGGGACATCAGTAATTTTGGAAAGGGAATTCTGGGACTGTAAAGATCTGATGATCAATGGTGTGTTTTAGTACCTATTTGCGATATGGGAAAAAAAAAACCGTTTGATCAAATGTGGGGTATTTCAAAAAAAAATTGAGGTTTAATCTAGATCCCAATGTGGTATCTCATTATTTACAAAATCAGAGGCTCTCAAATCTATTTCTCACTTTCTTAATTAATCCTTTACATCTTAGTAATTTTTTGAATATAAGATATCAGACTGATTTATATGTGCCAATCAATCAATTTTCAGTATACTGCAAAAAATGTACATTGTGTATAGTAATACCCAAGCAATTGTAACATAGATATGGATACTAATTATGAGTCAACGTTTATGGTAACATCGATCAATTACAGGTGGTCTTTCACCCCGATCATTCAGATCCCAGATAGTGGTACATGATTCAAGTCGCTCCTTGAAGTAAAAAGAATTTTTGAAGATAGAGATGTCGTGGAGGACATGGCGCTGCCAACTGATGCACCTCATAAACAAGATCGTGATGATGGATTTGATGACACATTTTCGGAGGATGATCACGTGCAAGCTTCACAAGCTAATGATGATGTTGAGCGTGATGCATCATCATCGGATGGATCGACGACACATGACACACCTTCTTGATTTCACTCGTTGTCACCGTCGCCATTAGCTTTTGAAGATCAGTTTATTAATGATGAAGTTATAGGAGATATTTGGGTAGAATTAGAGATAGACTCATTTGGTTTGGCAGATTTGTCGCATGATGATGCGGCAAATGATAACGATGAACCACCAAATGAGTAAGTGAGACAATACGATGTATTTCAACTCATTGTAGTATTAATCGTATTGCTCACAGATGCAATTACACTTTGTTAATTGACTAATTTACATCAAACAAGAAGTCAACGCATGTGAGTACACAATTTGTGGTCATCATTTTTTTGTGATACATAAATTTCTTTATTCACTTGTGCATATGGCAACCAATGTTGATAGAAAATGGAAATCAATGTGTTGATAGGTAAAAAATTCCAAAAGTGAGATCCATTTACACTCATAACATACCGTGGGTTATACCAAGGGGCCTTTTTTTCATCAGTGTCGATATTACCCTCGATTAGCAAAGTGTCTAGTAATGGCTCTTGCCACCTTGACCCTCATTATAACCCTCTCTATATGACTCTCTAAATGTTTCAAAAACAAGTTCAAATTTGGTAAGCTTATACCGAGGCCAAATACCGGACCCGAGGCTCAAGCATTCCGCTCCCCCCACGACTCATTTAAAAACTATCTTTCAAAAAAATGCTCAAAGAAAGCTTTGGAAATCGCCTGTCCTCTTGTAGTGTACTTACAAGCTCAACAAAGATATTTATGAATTGAAGCAAGCATCGTGGGCATGTACTCATGTATTGGTGAACACTTGAAATGAAGGAGACTGGTAAAGAGTACGACAAATCCTAACATTTACATTCTACGACAATATTTGAATTATGTGTTCATTGTTCTATACTTTGATGATTCGATCATTACTAGAAGCAAAAAGATTTTGATAGATAAATTAGAATTGTTTAGTGTTTTTTACCTGAGCCATTTAGGGCTGATGCATTACATATAGTCTTTACATTGAAGAGTAGAAAAGAAAATGCTATTTTACTTACTCAAAACAAAAACTCATGAGATTTGCTTCATCTATTCAATATGAAAAATTGCAAGTCGTTAAAATGCCAATGGATGTCGCTACAAAACTAATTGCATATGAAAAATATGAGAAGGTGGATTCCTACTTGTACAAATAGCTAGCAGGTACTTTGATGTACTTGGCACAAACACATCATGATATTGCATATTTTATTAATGTTGTTAGTCAATTTATGCAAGAACCTAGACAAACACATTGGAAATCTGCCAAGCGAATTCTCAAAGTATATTCGTGGTACTCTTAGCTATGGGTTGTGATATGATCAACATAAAGCACCTGTTTTAATAGATCACACTTATGCAATTGAGTAAGTAATATAGAAGACAAAATATTTACCACTAGTTATACTTTTAGCATTGGTATAGCTGCAACTTCTTGGAGAAACAAAAGAAGCTAACTATAGTTTTGACTTCAATGAAAATTGAGTATGATGCTCTAAATAGTGCTACAAATGAAGCAATTCGGTTACATAGATTGTTTGATGACATAACTCAATCAAAAGAGCTATGTGCAACAATGCATATATCCCCTACGGACCCTGAATACACATTTTCACCTTATATTTTCAAAATTTAAATCCATGATGATTTCTAAATCCTCTAGACCCTAAATGCATTCTCCCTCTCTCTCTCTCTCTCTCTCTCTCTCTCTCTCTCTCTCTCTCTCTCTCTCTCTCTCTCTCTCTCTCTCTCTCTCTCTCCCTCTCTCTCTCTCTCTCTCTCTCTCTCAAATATTAAGGACTATGAACGAATGTACAAGAGGAACCATAGCGCAAGAGCTAGACCAGTTCAATTATCTAAAAATTATACTAGACTAAAAAACCATCAAAATAACGTTCAGTTTCACAGAGGAAGAATGTGGAGAACAATTGTCCTTAAATACAATCTTCAAAAAGTTGAGGGCCTGATATTTTCCATGCTAAAATACCTTTATAGTCTCATTTTTATCACATATATTCGCTTCTTATAGAGATTGTGTTCACAGATTCACTGTCTCTATGAACACGGCTTTGTCTCTTTTCTTTGTTTTATTGCTTCTGACGTTACAGTTTGTTATGGATTATCTTCTTGTTAGAACAGTCAACAACAAAAGCGTTTCTCAGTTTCAATGTAATGGGAGAACGGGTTTGATACTCAGCTACATGCATACTCTAGCCATGTAACCATCTACAGCTCAAGAGGATCAGCGTTTCAGAGCAGGGAGCAAACCTACACTAACTACTGAATCAAAGAACAATCAAGAACTAGATTAGCTACTGAAAACAAGATTCAAGAAACAAGAAACAAGATTCCTAGCAGCATTTTAACAATCTAAGAATCAAGAAACACTCATCACTTGATGCTTAGATTACTCAAGAACAATCAAGAACTGGATTGTAAGGAAATGTGCAAGCTCTATTCCACAAACCAGCCTATCTAGTTTACTTGAATGCTGAATCCTACGCTAATCCACAACAAGAACTGAATCCTTATTCACAACTAAGCAAGAAACAAAGAAACAAGATCCTAGTTAATCCACAATGTAAGGGAATCAAGCATGCTCATAGAAACCTCACTCAAGAGCATTGCCATGAACAAGGAGCTTAGTGCTCTTCAAGAACTCGTGGAGGATCCTCTTTATTAGCTCAAGAGAACTTGAAATACAATCAAAGCTCCCTCACAAGAGAGGGGGGCCCTTAAATAAGCAAGAAGGCTGCCCATGTGGAGCCCAAGTGGCAATTCCACCAAACTAGAAATTACATGTGGAATTTGCCCTTCCACTAGAGGTCACCATCAAAAGGTGGCTCACTCTTACTATTTTAAGGGGGGTCTACATTTATTACAATTATTCAAGAAAATGTTACTAGCTCCTACATGGTCATTCCTTCGTCGGGATACACCATGTAGGCTCACATAGTTAAACACTACCTTCCTAGCTAGTATTTCCTCGGCTCTCATGCTCGGCTCTCAGCTTCTTCTGCTCTCTTCCTTCTGAGACCTCCTGGGTCATGGATGAGAGATAACTTGTGTCTTCAACTTGGCTCGACATCTGAGGATTCTCTAGAATCTGCTAACATTATCCACTCCTAATCTGTTGCAGGACCCACTACAACACTGGTGATGTCTTCTGCTTGGCACTTGTAAAAGCGTGGATCTTCGTTTGCTTTCGTATATATTATCCGCAAAATTTATTCGCCAAAATTGGAAGTCTCTCAACTGGCCACTACATACCAGCCCGCTTGAGAACTTCTTGTGAGTTCTGCTCGTCTCGTCGTCGTGTCGTCTGCTTCCACTCGCTCATTTTTCGTCCTAGGGCTTCAAAAACCTGGAAGCGAAGCTAACTTCCGAAATTGAGGGGCTCCAGATATTCCCTTATCTTCTCTACGAAGCCCATCTCCTGCCAGTCTTTCACCATGGTCACATAGCGTGACGACATGAAAGTTGCTCTGTAGTATAGCCTGGCCATCATTTCATGGTCTTTTTCCGACTGGAGGGCCGTATTTGAGTTGATCCTAATGGGATCCAAGCCTCGATCCCAAAAACACTCCTGCTGCATCAGAAAGGCCATGGATCTGCAATACTTAGCACTTTCCTGCATGCGGATATCGACACTTGTCTTGTATTTGTGCCTGAAGTCGAGTAGCTGCAACCTCAAATCATCCGGGGTGGTTCCTTCTGAAGTTCCCGAGATGATAGGCCAGTTTACCAACTCTACTCGCAGCTTCTCCACCGGCCATGGGTTTTTGCATTTAAGTGTCATGTAGTAGGAATCCACTCGCTTCCATGTCGGGGCCTTCAAATACTCTTGAAGACGCCTGCTCTCTTTCATGACCTTGTTCTGCCAATCTGGTTGCGGTTGTAGTGCGACAATGATCTCGGCCCTGGTGGAGTATTGGCTTTGATCGATGTCTTCCTTGCCTCCCCTCATGTTGGGAGGGTACTTTCTTCAAATATCTTTGATTCCCTTGTATCAGCCAGTTTACTTCTAGGCCGGGTAGGGGAAGTTGTCCTACGCGGCTGGGACAGCCTTGCCAGATAATCATCAAGGGCCTTGGTGCCCGTGTCTTTCTCTTTTGCTCGTTCGCTTGTCGACGGCTCATTTGCACCTGTGTCTGGCCTGGGCGAGAATTTTCTTGTCTCCGGTTGGTCAGCCAGGGAGTCATCATCGGCTCCAATGTCTATGTTAGTTTCTAGAAGGTCGGGGATGGTATGATCTGGGGAGAGGGGTGCGAGGGTGAACGGTTTAGGAGGAGGCGGAAACAATAAGTTATACGCAGCACCGGGGGAGTGGAGTGGTTGGAGGAACTCGTCCCGTCAGGCTTTGTAAGTGTCAGCTGGACCTTTTGATGGGCCCATTATTTGGCTAGGACGTGATGAAGAGAGGGGAGATGGAAGAATTGGGTAAGTTGGAATGAATGTTTCAAAAAAATTAAATGCGGAGTAGGAAGAAGGGTTAAAGGTGGGAGGGGGTCGGGAAAAAGTTCTAGAAGCAGCGTCGGCTCTCTGGCCACCCGATCCCGAGCTACCGGCTGAAGGGTGGGTTTGCCCATCCTGATTCCCTGCTCCATCATTCCCATCATCGTCTTGTGGCTTGGTTACATGAGCACCTGCTTGGGCCTTGCACGTCATGTCCCATAATTGGTTCACCTTGTCCAAGACTTGCTGCAGGGCCTTCGTTGTTTCTTCCAGCTGCTTCTGGGACTCCAGGATGATCTTCTCTTGTTTCGCCACAATGTTTTCAAAATTCTTCTTATCGGCCTCTCGCTCTTGGATCGGCCTTATGTATTTCTCCATCCGGATGGCTGAGGCCTCTGGGGCCTGGATTTGAATGTCCTCGGCTTGACGGGAGGAGCATCGACTGTCATTGCACCCAATGATCCATCTCGTACTTGGTCGATTTGGACCATCTGGTGCTTTAGTTGCTGCTGGACCTCTTCCAGAGTGGACTTATGTCTGGCCATCGCGGATATGGTTTCTACTGCCTCTTTTTCCTTTTCGTTGGCTAGCCTTTGATATCGCTCAATCTCTTGGTCTTGATGTTGGACCTTGCTCTCTAGAACTTGATGCTGGCTCACCAACCAATGCATGTGGTAGCTCGTTTTGGATAGGCCAATCATTGAGTGTTTGGCTGCTTTAGTGAGCTTTTCAGGGTGAGAGAGGGTTGGGTACTGATCTGGGGTGTGGGATGGTGAGGCTAAACCAAAAAATAGGCATGGTGTTAGAACTGAAGATGGAGGTGGAGGTGGAGGTGGTGGAGGGGTGATTAGTGGAGGTGTCTGAGTTCTTCCTGGCTGCGTCCCCTTTGCTGGCTCGTCGTCGCTTATCTCCATCAGGTCCGCAGCATCAAAATATTGAGATTTGTCCAATATGTGGACTTGCTGGGCCTGTGATTGTTGATCTTGTGACTATTGGGCTGCTCCCGTGTCTTGGGGACTAGATATTCCCACTCCTCCCCCCCCCAATAATTGTGCCGATAAAGATGTTGGTGGCGTTGGCGTCATAAGGGGTATGGGTGGGGTGATGGCTGCATCTGGTGGTTGAGTAGCAGAGTGTGATGTGATGATGGGTTGGGCTGCTGCTGATGTGATTGCTCCATCACCCCCCTCATGGACATGTGAGGGTGATGAGTGTTGTTGTGAGGCTGTCGAGGAACTGCTATGATCCGAGGTGGAGCCATCGGAAGCGGATCCCACGGGTGATGTACTGCTAGCAAGAAGCCTCTTTTGCATGCGTTGTTGCCAAGTGTTAGGCAATTGGGCCTTGGAGGCGTCGGCCGCTTGAGGGTCAGATGTTGTTGCTACTTGTGAATCCGGTTGTGGGCTTGTTTGTCTCTGTACCAGTGGTAGGATACTGGTGTTGACCCGTTTAGGCTGTGTTCCCAATGGGGAGGTGGCTTGTGACTGTGCACGCTTGGACTTTTGTTGATCGATGGGGATGTCCCATGCCTTGTTCGCAAGTTGCAGGCTTTGTTGAAGCTTTGGCCCGTTATGTATCTGTTGAAGGGCGATATATGTCAGAGATTCTGGGAATGCAGTCATGAATCTGTCATCATGTGAAACAGGGACACCCTCTGCAGCTGTTTCCTTGGTCGTTGCGTGTACTTGGTCAGATATGCACAGGCTGCTTGTAGCTATGGGTCATTGATGGCTTCAACACGGTACCCGTCCTTGTTCTTCCACTTGGGCACTGATGGGTCAATGAACTTGAAGTAGGATGTCTCCTCAATTTTTTTCAGTGTCCTCGTCACAGCATTGGGTCCTCGTGAAAACCCAAAAGGTTGCAGGTCTGCCGGTGCAAAGGAGAGGTTGTACACATAGTTTCTCATAGGGGGAACTATTAAGCTGGAGGACCTTGTTGTGGCATTGTAGTTTGCATAGACCATATGCACGAGATAGGGGCTTTGATACCCCGTGAGTACAGGTATTTGGAATTCAATTGCTTGAAAGAATGTGGCTGTCTATTGAAACCAGTGTTGCATTTCTGTCAGATCCAATGGGGACAATTGGATGTCGAGCTTATGAGCTTCACTGTCATCAGAGCTGGTTATAGGATTGGTAGACATGATGAAAAAACTGGAAAAGAAGGATCTGGAAAAACACTGTTGGTTGAGATGGAAGTGGGGGGTGTCGGTTGAGATGGAGTGTATGGCGTCGGCTGAGATGGAGTGTATGGCGTCGGCTGAGATGAGAGTGTATGGCGTCGGCTGAGATGGAGTGTATGGCGTCGGCTGATATGGGAGTGTATGGCATCGGCTAAGATGGGAGTGTATGGCGTCGGCTGAGATGGCGTCGGTTGAGATAGAAGTGAGATAGATTGACGGGAAGGAGCGATGGTGGGAAAGAGGTAACTGGGGGAACTGTGGATGGGAAGTGGAGGTGTTGTGGGTAGGTAAGTAGGGCGTGTAGAATGGGTTTTAGGAGTGGCGAAAAGATAACTTTTGGTATTGGGGTGCAACGAAGCGGAAAAGATGAAGAAATGTAAAGAAGGTAACTGGCGGTTAAGGCGGTTGTTTGGATAGGGTAAAACAGTGGGATATGCAGAATAACTGGCGATGTTCAATAGTGTCACGGAAGCGTTCTGAGAGCTTGCGTGACACTACCCCTCAGCGTGAAAATATGATGTGGTGCTCCTCTGGCGATCTGAGGTTTGGATATTGTTTGTGAAAGCGCTCTTTGTGGAACTCAAATGAGGTTTGCTGAAAACGGGTGGGGATGGTGTAGACACGGTGATGGATGCACTAGATGAAAGAGCACCAGGATCGTGGAGGGTCTTCGCAAAATCGCCAGAGTTTGCCAGGAGCTCCAAGGTCGCACGTCGCTGAGGTGAAAAAGTGTTCGAAATGGGAGCATTTATGGATGTCGTCGGGTCGGCGCGGTTGCGATAGGACGTGTGTGTAGCGTCCGTTGAGATGTAAAGGGCGTCACGTCGGTTGAGTTCTGATAGAAACGTGTCGGTCGAGATTGAACTGAAGGCCGTCGATCGAGATGAAACTGGAACTCGTCGGTCAAGATGGAACTGGAATCTGTCGGTTGAGACTGAAGTGGATCCCGTCGTTGAAATTGAAGTGGATCCTGTTGGTTGAAATTGAAGTGGATTCTGTCGGTTGAGATTGAAGTGGATCCCGTCGGTTGAGATTGAAGTGGATCCCGTTAGTTGAGATTGATCAAATTTTTTCAATATGAAGGAATGGATCTGTGGTATGCAAGTGAAGAACTTCAAGGGTGATAAAATATGATTGAGGCACAGAGTCAAAGTTTTTTTTGTTTTTTTATGAAAAGAGTGTATCCCCAGGAATGTTTGTATTGTGGAGATACCAGTTAGTCACAGAGATGAGGTGGCCAAAGTGGGAGAAGCAGCTCCTATGGTATAGCCTAGCATTTGTTGACCTAGAACCTTCATGACCCATGAGTATGTACAGGAAGGAAAAAAATGCATAGAAGGGACATAAAAAGAAGGCATGCAAAACTAGAAGTACAAGTAATAAAAAATAAAAATAAAACTAAAAACAATAAACATAGAGAAATGTAGAATATGTACTAGGAAAAAATGTTAAATTGGGTCAACAAAGAACAACTCTTTGTAATACTGCCGTGGACGACCACTGTTTATGACGTATCCCATCAAGTGTTTGTAATTGAACAGCACCATTAAGAAAAATTTTATTAATAATGTATGGCCCCTCACTTCTGAACTTCAACTTGCCGGGGTGCTTCTTTGATGTATAAAGAAGCACCTGGTCACCTAAGTAGAGATCTTTATTGCGCAGGTGACGGTCATGCCAGGCCTTTTGTTGTCGTTTGTTAACTAGTTGTGCGTGATAAGATATTAGCCTTGTCTCACATAACTGGGCTAACGTAAATAGCCTGGTTTTGACTTGTTGTTCGATTGAAGTCTTTTTACAGAGATCTATTGAAAAAGCTCAGGAAGATCATCGTTGACTGGTGCAGTTGCTTTTTCAGCACTTGGTAGTCTGGAAAGGTGATCCGCCATGAAATGTTGGGTCCCTTTCCGAACGACTACACGGAAATTAAATTCCTCCAAAATCAGTAGCCATCGAGCTATTCGTCCCGTCTTACAGAACTTATTAACGATATATAGGAGTGCTTGATGGTATGTGTAGAAAGCAGGTCTGGCCTAATAAATAATGTCGTAGTTGTTGTACCACATAGACCATTGCCAATGCTTCTCTCTCGGTAGTTGTATAGTTTACTTCAGCAGGCACCAGTTGCCTGCTTAAGAAACGTATAGGAAAATCTTTGTCATACTCGTCCGTTTGTGCAAGGAGACCTCCAATGGCATATTTACTTGCGTCAGTATGCACATGGAATTCTTTCGTGTAATCTGGTGAGTGGAGTGTGGGAGCCGTCATGAGGGCTGTTTTCAACTCCTCAAAGGCCTTAATTCGTTCTTCGGTCCAGCCGGATCTACCACAACTAAATAAACGAGGCGTGCCTTGCCGGCACAGTCGATTATAAAGATGCGATAATATTTGGTATGACCGAGGAAGACATATACTTCCTTCATTGTTGCAGGCAGGGGCATGTCCACGATAACCTTGATTTTTGATGGGTCGGTAGAAATACCGTCCTTTGATATCATATGCCCGAGTACAACCCCGTGGGTGACCCATATTTGGCATTTATCAGGGTTTAGTGAGATGTCGAACCTACGACAGCGAATGAAGATTTTCTCCAAGGCGTCTAAGTGTGTAGCAGCAGAAGAATGTACACCTAGATCATCTATTTCAGGGGGGATTCCTTTCATTTCGGTATAATTCCATGCAAATACATCCCTTATTTGCGTAATAAAGTTTCTCGATCAGACAGTTGGGTTGATGACAGATGTGCACCGACATGAACTATGCGATCCATGTCCTCGTCAGGATCCTTAAGGTTTAGTAGAATTGTCTTAGCGGGTCCTTCAAAGGAATTGGAACTTGGTGTAGGTTCCCGATGTGGCTGCGGTAACTGGATAACAACATCATCCAGTGTAAAGTCTTTGAACTTCTGTGGAAGATCGAAAGGTGGGTCCACAAAATGTTCTGGGACTTTAGGAATTATTTGAGTTGATTCTTTACTAGACGTGGAAGCTTTGTCGGACTGGTTGTTGTCTGTCCCCTCTGACAAGGGCTTGATTGGCTGTTTAAGCTTGGCATGCATCTGTTTTTGACGCTCGGTTAATTTTGTATCAATAATTTTATTTTTTTGTAACCGAAGTTTTTGTGGTTTTTGAATAGGTGGTGTTGTGGCCTCACTTACCATATCGGTGTCCATTGTATCCTAGACTTCATCGGGATACACGTCCCAAGTATATACGTTGGATTTGGGCCTATATGCTTGTGTGTTTGGTACTTTGGATGTTAGTTGGATATGAGCCAACGGTCCTGGTGACTTGATCTCCTTAGGAATGACTTTGGACGGATAATGTTGAGCATCTAGATAGAGGAGTACATGATCATCCATCATTTCGACATCATCCTTGGAAAGAATACCTTCTTCCGAAACATGGGCAGTAGAGACACTAGGTTCTCCTGGGCACCAAGCTATAGGAATGGAGTCTATCATCATAAGCGGGATGATGGGTGTGTCAATGTCTGTAGAAGATGGGAGAATATCCACATCTTCTGCAGCCATTTCGATACGACATCGATTGGCATCCGCACAGTCCACGGTGGCTAGTGCATGACCCCAATTGATTATGTCCGTGGTTCGTGTATAGTGGCCTTTTGGTTGGATCGGGACACTATCTAATTTGTCATATGTTATAATCATCGTATACCTTGGCAGGCTTGACATGGCCATTTGAGTCAACAGTGACTCGTTTATCGTGGTTGCCAAAGGTAATTTTGTTGTTCTTCTAGTCTTGGACAACACCTGCCATCTGGAGCCAGGGTGTACCAAGAAGGAGCTTATACGTATTGGCATCTTCTGGTAGGTCTAAGATGACACAATCGATGATAAACTTGACACCTGCTATTCGAACTTTTATATTTGATAAATGACCAGCAGGGTCAGTAACTTGTTGATCAGACATACGAAGTTTATAACGTGGTTGATCGAGGGTATTGAAGCCCCATGACTTTGCCAATGACAAAGCCATTATATTAATGCCTGATCTGCTATCGAGGATAGCAGATACTGCGGGATAATCTTTATAGGACAAAGGTAGTGTGATGCTATTCCCCTTAACAACACCTATATTCATCTTATTTATAGGAATCTGAGCAATTTCAGGAATCTCTTCTGGTTTTCGCTGTTCATCAGGGATAGGAGGTAGCTGAAAACTACGATGGATATAGCGTTGAAGTCCGATGAAAGATTTGATAGCACTATGGAACGACATGGTGAGTTGAGCTTGCAGGAGGTCAGAAAATACTTCAAGTCCCTGTAGGGATTGCTCCTTTCCGAGGATATGAGCTGATAACGGACTTTCCGTATGTTCTTCTTCTCGCAAAAATTCATCTCGAAATTCGTTGTATTGCCTTAGTTCCACCTTTGGGTCTGGGTAATCTTTTGGTAATGTGGAGGCCGTGAAATGGCTTCCGTGTGAGTCAGCTGATTGTCCATGGTTTTGCTCGTGTTCTTGATGTTGGCGTTGTGCTCTAGTAAGAACTCTAACAGGTTCGGTTGTGATATGACGTGTTGGAAGGATCCTGTTAGGTTGTTTAGGACAATCTTTGAAGCTGTGTTTGCGAACATAGTCAGGACATTCCGGATGGTATTGGTTTTTGACTTTACAGTCGGCCATGAAATGTCCTGTTTTGCCACAGATAAAGCGGCGGTTGCTCATTGGTCCGGTGGCGATAGCGTAACCATCTTGGATGGCTAGCTGTGTTGGGTTTTTTGGTGGTGTGGAATACTCAGCTTGTTTGCAAGAACATGAGTTGTCGGTTTGATACTGGTGATGGCTAGATGATGTAATTGATGTATCATGATGATATGATTGATCATAGGAGTTTTCTACCAGGTGTGTGTGGGCAGACTCGCGTGGATGTCTATGTTTTTGTGCTCCTAGATCCTGTTGTCGTCGTGGTGGTGGTCCTAAAAGTGCCAGCTGTGGTGGAGGTTCATGTCTAGGTTGTCTGGGCAACTCTTGTATATGTCTAGGTTGTTTCGTGGTGGATAGGACGTGTGTTGTTGCTGTGAAACAAATGGTTGTCGAGGAGGTTGATAATGTCCTTCTGACTGGCTAGTTTACTTGAATGCTGAATCCTACGCTAATCCACAACAAGAACTGAATCCTAATTCACAACTAAGCAAGAAACAAAGAAACAAGATTCTAGTTAATCCACAATGTAAGGGAATCAAGCATGCTCATAGAAACCTCACTCAAGAGCATTGCCATGAACAAGGAGCTTAGTGTTCTTCAAGAACTCGTGGAGGATCCTCTTTATTAGCTCAAGAGAACTTGAAATACAATCAAAGCTCCCTCACAAGAGAGGGGGGCCCTTAAATAAGCAAAAAGGCTGCCCATGTGGAGCCCAAGTGGCAATTCCACCAAACTAGAAATTACATGTGGAATTTGCCCTTCCACTAGAGGTCACTATCAAAAGGTGGCTCACTCTTACTATTTTAAGGGGGGTCTACGTTTATTACAATTATTCAAGGAAATGTTACTAGCTTCTACATGGTCATTCCTTCTTTGGGATACACCATGTAGGCTCACATAGTTAAACACTAACTTCCTAGCTAGTATTTCCTCGGCTCTCATGCTCGGCTCTCAGCTTCTTCTGCTCTCTTCCTTCTGAGACCTCCTGGGTCATGGGTGAGAGAGAACTTGTGTCTTCAACTTGGCTCGACATCTGAGGATTCTCTAGAATCTGCTAACAGATTGTGATTGGTTTGTGAATGTTACATTTGAGATTTACCTAACAAATTTTCTTATGGCAATATGTGTTCGAACTTGAACAATATAATGCTCGATTAATTATTGTAACAAGATTTAGAAATTGAAAGCTTGAGAAACTTAGTTATGGAAGACATCAAACACACTTAGGAAAATTGCTTGAGCACCTCACAATAAAACTTAGAAGAGAGAATGAATTGCTTGAAAAAGAAAAGCTGGTGTGGGTCCTCCTAGTCTTGTATGAGACAAAAGCACCTCATGTACATGCATGGAAGGTATGGGCGACAACCATATGATTGAGCTACTTAGCCAAGTGGGCCACTTGGACTAACCTTATTAAGTGACAAATGGGATCCCTATGTATTTACAAATAACATGCCCCATGAAAAATGTAAAATTTACCATAACATGAGTGCTTAGCCAAAGGGGAAAATAGACATTACTCTTCAATAATGCCCTAGAATGAACAAGCAAACTTTTGTGCTTTCTAAAGTTGTGAAACATCATAAACGAAAATTCATTGAACTTGGTTTTTTGGTTTTTTGTTTTGAGAAAAGGATTTTTTGGTGACCCATCCATCAAGTAAAACCACCATATAATTATGTGGAGAAATAGCAATATTTAAACATTCATTTAGCAATGCATCTTGGTTTCCATGCGAGGCTTGAATTTGAGACCAAAGAAACTGTGGTTAGCCAATAGAAAGGTCACTTGAAAATCCTTTCAAGTGTAAGTTAATGACACAACCATTTATTTCAAACCTAGAATTTATTTTATGGCCCACACTGTTATAGTCTTCAATAATAACCTCCTCAAATTCTTCTACAAACCCTTTTTTTTGGACCAAGACATGCTTACAAAAATTTTTATGTACTTCAAGAGTCATAATCTCGGAGCAGGGCTTTTTTAGTAAAGTTGCAATCTAGTTAGCATTTCTTTTACTGGTTCATGTTTTCAGGATGTTCTTAGGCCCTTAATTTGCTCGATAAAACAAATGGGCTAAGGGCGGCAAAACTCACCTCGAGGGTGCAAGATAAGGCCCTTTCCCTTCTATTAATATGTTTTCATTTTGTTTTTCAGACTAAGAATATTATAGGATCCTTGGAATATGAAAGTTTAGTCTGCTTTATAATTTGGAAGTAAGGTGCTTTATAATTTTGCATGCCATTGCTTTGAAGGAAGTATGCCCACATAGCAAAAAAACTAGAAAAGCACGATACTAAAGAGTAGGCGAAAAAGCATCCAAACTTGCAAAAGGAGAAAGAACTACATAGGAGCGCACTTGCATTAGAAAAGATTATACATTGGCAAAATTCACCAGAAAAGCAGATCGTAGCAAAGCATTAATTGCTTGAACTTCCCTGTTGTTGGGATGATATGAGTCTCAATCTAACGCAGCCACCATTTCTTAACACGAGTATCCTTTGAAAAGCATGAGGGTTTGCTCCATTTATCAACGACCTCCAAACTGTGGATTCATCCCCAGTAGCATCTTGTTACCAGATGGTACATATGCAACATTTGGGTTCCTTGCAAGAGCAGCAGCAATATCCTTGGAAGCCTCAATCCGACGCAATTCAACTATGCCAAAGCCGGATTGTGCAGTGGCGTCGGATATAAGTCTGGCCGCTTCGCTCTCTCCTTCCGCACGGATTATGGCTGCCCTACGTTCTTGCTCCGCCTTAGCTACAACAAATTTGGAGCGCTCTGCCTCTTGCTGGGCCACCTGCTTTGCCTCAACTGCTCGCGCAAATTCTACACCGTACGACAGATGGGTTATTGCTACGTCGTCGAGATGAAGATGGAAATCCTTGGCTCTCCTAATCAAGCTTTCCCTGACAAGGCCTGATACGTGGGGTCTCTCTGTAAGGAGCTGATCTGCATTGAATTGAGCCACAACTGCTTTCAAAACCTCGTTTCCGATGGAGGGCAGCACCCTTTCATCGTAGTCCAAGCCAAGGCTCTTGAATATGGTGGGCAGATAGTCTACCTCGGGCCTGTACAGCAATCGCAGGGTAAGATTCACCATCTGCAAATCCTTTGTGCCGGTGACGGATGAAATGGCTCGAGCTCTGGTACGAATGTCCATGATAAAAGGCTTTTGCAGCCATGGAATAAGCACATGCGTTCCCTCCCCAGCGGTCTCGTCCAAAACCCCGCGAAGCCTATCGAAGATCACTGCCCTCTCGCCGCCATCAACCGTGAAGAGCGATGCATTAAGCAAACTGGCACCCACGCCCAATCCTATTGCTACTTTAGCCAGATTACTCAGAACTGCAGATGCTCTTTGCCCACTCATGTCTCCCTTCGACTCTTGCTCTCGCTCATTCTCGCAATCTGTCTATCCAATGCAAATTGTTCCACATACTTCCTTTCCTTTCAGAGTGAACCTTAGGAAGACGCCAGCCATATACACGAGAGAGTTCTTATAGTTTATTATAAGACACCCAGTCGCCATAAGTTCTAGATGACTCGAGCGTTTTATTAAGGTTTCATTGGCCTTCACTTTGCAAATCTAGTAATACTATTTGCTGAGGATAGAACCATCTACCTTACTAAATGTGATTTTGATTAAGTATGGTCCTAACTTTTGAATGGCAAAGTTGTTCAATTGAGTTTGAATATTTGGACAAAATTGTGATTTCCATAAACGTAAAATAAAAACTCTACATCATTTAAAGGGAAAAATGCAAAGTTATTCAAAATATCGTAGAAGAATTCATAGATAATGTCTAAATAAAAACTTGTGAACATGGAACAATTCAATTATTACAATTGTCCTATTTTAAAACGTATGATAAAAGCTTGAAAAAAACTACCAAATGAAAGCATCAATAGCAACACAAGTTCGAACATCATGATATAGAAGTCATTATTTAGTTCCTAGCATCGATTCTTAATCTTCACGAATTGATTAAACAAATTCTACTCGCACTTGATGGGAAATCAATTGAAATATAAACTACTATTGTTATGACCTATAGAACAACAACTGTTGAATAATGCTCTACTGCCGCACAATTATAGTAGATAACATTCTTTCTACTCCTCAAATAAACAAGCTTTTCTTAAGTTGATATGTATTTCTACGCTCAAACGAATTTTTTTTATTCAGCTTTAGAATTTGCTAGTTATTGTTCTTAACATTCTAAACATAGATTTCGTACACAAGGTCATTTGTTTCGACTAAATTATCCTATCCAAAGATAGATCAGGGCATTGTAAAACAAATTTGAGTTCTATTAAGAATTTAGGACCATCATTATTGTGATTCATTAGGAAACAAATCATTGATCATAGATTGTGTTTTGTTTATTGATTTTATTTTCGATTTGTTGTATTGTAAGTCGCAAGACATATCATTCATTTTTTTATTTGAAAAAACATTGAGAGAGCTTTGTAGAATATTTGAAATATTCTCACAATGTTAGCATTTGTTAAAAAAAGTTAGTTGTTAGAAAGTCATCTATTTGATCATGTAAGATGGCAAAAAGAGAGGTGGCGATTTTTCTCTCAAATTTATAAACTAGGAGATTTGCCTTTCTCCCAAACGCCAATGCAATATGAAAAATGAAATTTGAAATTGCGAACTGCAAATTGTCATGAAATATTTCAAATAGTCCAAAAACAATATTACACTAACCTTCCATCCACATCCACGAACAAATTTCCATTCTAATTCGGTCACTTCTTCTCTGTTTTCGGATGCTTTTAGCATCATATCAAAAACCCATTCACGAGAACATTGTAAAGGTAAAGGCTCCAAAGGTTCATCGTTCTCCAATGCCCTTCTTCTTCTTCGATTGATATTTCTTCTTCGTTTCAATGTTATGTTTCTTTCCTTTTTGGCTTCTTCATACCTTGAAATCCACTTTTCCATTTGTCCAATATTATATAATATGAACATGTCAATTTTCTCTTTTAATTGAGGTGAAAGTCTCTTTTGCACACCATTTCCTTATGGTACTTCACCCTTAACCGTTCATCTTCTTCTTCACACCACATTTTTGGACTTGCAGGATGCAATTGTGAGATTATTTCGGTGATATAAAACAAAGATTCTTGTACAAGCCAACTCTCTGCAATGCTACCTTTTGGCCTTGTCTTTTGTCTTACAAAGCCCTTCAAAACTTTTATAAAGCGCTCAAGGTAAAAGATCCATCTCGTGTGCACATGTCTTGCAATTGATACTTCTTCGACCAAATGCACCATAAGATGAACTTATATATCGAAAAAGGAAATTAGAAAATCTCTTTCCAACAAACATACCATTTCGATCATTTGGATTTTCATGGAACCCAATTCACTATTTTTTATTTCTTTTGAGGAGATGCACCTGCAAGATTGATAGTACATTAGGTTGTTTAACACATAAAAAAATTGAAATAACACATATTTATACAAGTGCTTAAAAAAATATAAAAACCTAATCATCGATGACAAATTGTAAAGCGTATTTCGTACGTCATTGTTGAAGAGACCTCGAATAGAAAGTGAAAGTATGAATTGCAACATCTTATGCCAATCATGCGATTTCAATCCACTTAATTTACCATCTTTGGTAAATGATTTGCATAAAAAATGTGCATAGCCTGTTGGAGTTCTCATTTGTTTTATGACATGTTTAACATATGAGAGTTGCTCTTTTGTAAGAATCCACGACACGCTAGGTAGAATCTCATCTCCACCTTCGGTGTATTGAATCCAATAGGGTCTTTTCACATCAGCCGCTTGTAGATCTTTACGAGCTGCAAAATTGTCTTTTATGCCAATGATGTGGTTCCATAAGGATTCACCGACGTTTCTGAATATGTGCATAGGATTCAATAGATGGTTTATCAATAAATTTCTCCAATAGGCGGCTAATTTATGAAAAATAGACAACTGTTTCATACCATCAATGGATTCATTCCATGAAGAATTAACGCCGTGATGTTTAAGCCATTCACAATGCCATTCCGCTATTCCCATGCGTGGGGGTGGTGGTGTAGTTAGAGGATTATCTCCTCGCCCTCCAAATTAAGCCTGCATAGTTCATAAGCCAAATTAAACCTGCATAGTTCATAAACCAAATTAAACATAAGCTTAGTTAAATATACTCAAACATTAAACCCTAAAACGGATTAGATTAATTATATAGATACTTGAACATTCGCTTAAACCGGGGTAATCATGCATCGTCCACATTAGAATTTCACGAACAACGAAGTTCCTTTGTTGTAAAGGTCTCGAGATGTCGTAAGCATGAATACCATTCCAAAGAATGCACAATTCATCGAACAAAGGTGCAAGATACAAATCCATGTTCTTGGCCTTGTACTTTCCTGGAATCAATAAAGCCAATAACAAGTGTCCCGTTTTAATACTCAACCTCGGAGGTATCTTATAATTAACGAGCACAACTGGCCATGTGGACCAAGTTGATGCTTGAACGCTAAAAGGATTTACGCCATCCATAGCAAGACCAAATCTCAAATTACAAGATTCGTTTTTAAACTCGAGGCATTGGTCTTCAATATCTTTCCATGCAGGTGAATCACTTGGTACTCGTATCACATCATCCGTAGATCAATTTTTTACATTAGTTGTGCCAAAGATTTACATCGAAATAAATGTTGCAATCGTGAGATAATTGGAAAATGTCGTAACACTTTTCGTGGCACTTTATCCCCTCGTACGTCATCTCGAAAACGTGAAGCGTTACACATTGGACATTGAAGCTTTCCTGAATGCTCACTTCTATATAGAACATGGTCTTCTGGACATGCATGTATTGTGTTGTAATCCATTCCAAGCACAGTCATCATCTTTCGTGCTTCTTTCATGCTTTTTTTCGTGTTTTAGGTCTCACATTTTCTTTCGGAAGTATTCGATGTAACAACCTAAAAAAAGAGCAATGTGAGTTGTTAGAAAGAAAAAAAATTAACTTAATGTAAATATGCTATAAAGTACAATAATTGTGTTATGCATTAAGTACTCGAATAAAGATGTCACGCTACGATCACTCCATTTGTATGTTGCTTGAAGGTTTAGAATAAGAATTGACGTAGCTAGTCTCGAAATGAATGCTCCAGGATACAGAGGAGTGTCTGCCTCCTTGCGCAATAGAATCTCATCTTTATTCATCTCAAATTGTTCGTGATCTCCGTTTTCATTAGAAGATGCATGCATATCATCATTCTCATTTGTTTCAAAGTAAGATTCAAACATGTTGTGCATTGCTTCATCATGTTGCACCTCATTATCATAATCATTATAATCAAGTTGATTACTCTTTTTTCCAATTGTGCTTGCCTTTTCAATTTGTTTCATTCTTTGTTTTCTCATGTCTATCAAAACTTGATGTTGATTGTAACTAAACACGGATGGATCAACTCCGTAGAATGGCATTCGATGTATTGGCTACACACATGAAACAAATTTCATAAGTGACATATATAGATTGACAAAGATTATAATAAAAAAAACAATCATATAAAGTTAACAAACCTCCAAGTCTTCCAAATTCGATGGTTGACTTTCTTCTTTTTGTCCAAACTTCCACAAATGATTTTCAACAATGCATCTTTCACGCATCTTTTGTCCATCACACTTGAGGCATGTGCACCATATTTTATTTTGAAAATAATTTTTCTACGAGAAACAAAAATCAAGTACATGTCACTTTAGCACAATAGTTTAACTTATAATAACAAAGTCTTTATGAACAGAAAACATGCATGTTTATTACTTACCCTGTTAACTTGAGTAGTGTCTTTATCGCTAGACCGATATGAATGTAATTCATCTCGTTGTGATGTGTTGGTGTGTGGTTTAGAACAGGGGTTTTGAATCATGCATAGCATGCACTTGATTTATGCCTAAATCTAGTAGATTGTGTGTTGAACTGCAATTTACAGGAAAACTAATAAGGACTGAAGGACAGTGTTTATGGAAAAAGAAAAGAAACAGTCTAATCTACCAAAGCTTCATGAAGCTGTCTACCAATGAATCTATTCTCTTATTCTCTGTGCATGCAATGGTGTTTGGGGTCTGCTTGGGGATTGAAGCCTGTCTCTGCTGTAATCCATGTTGCATGTAGAAGATAGGAAGAGATGTAGAGTTTGAATGGAAGATTCAAGCCTCTGCTGGGCTGTAGGAGACTAATGAATTGTGAAGCTGCTGGAGGGCGGCTGAGGGGCTATGAAAACTGTCTCTTCCTGCATTGAACATCTGCTTATTGGTTCTGAACCTGTAAATGAGTATAAACCTTGCTTTTGGAAGTGTAAATCCAAATGCTTGAGAAACCTGGGATCAGGCGCGCTGTCGCGATGAGCGCTCGTGGTCGGAAACCTGGTCTGAGTAGCTTGATTGAGGCACTGTGGGCCTGTTGATGAGCGATTGGTCAGGGGAGGGGGGGGGGGCGGGGGGGGGGGGGGGGGAGAGGGGGTCCTCGCATGGTTTTTATAATTGTGAAGATGAACTGTTCACATGCAAGGGGTCGAGTGGCATGTGAGTGAGAGAACTGGAATTGGTGGCCCATGATGTCGTAGGTGATTCTTGGTTGATATTGATTTTTTCCCCTTATTCTGCAAAAGAATTTTTGCAGTTATTTTTTGGACTTCATTTTTTGAAGAGCAGTTGAGTGACCTTTGTGCGTACGGAAGTTATATTGGAGTTTGAATTGCAAGCTATTAGTAACAACTAATTAACTATGTGCAATTTAGTGACTTTATTATGATTTGTGCGCTGGTATGGGTCCGGACATGAAACAAATTTTTCAATCCTCTTGTTTCTGGAAGGGACAATTTCCTTTGAGTGAGGGAAATTCCTTGGAGACAGGCAAAAAAGGCTAAATTCCTTGTGGAATTTCTGTAGGCTTACATTGCTATTTTGGGGTCTGAAGTAAATATTTGTTTACCAATTGCTTTTTTGGGCAATCGTGAATTAGTGACTAGGGTCCAAACTTTCACGAAAATTTGACCAAGGTACCGGTCAAAAAGGCCCAAGCTTTAGAATAAATTTCAGTCCAAATGAATGAGGTAAAAAAAGAACAATAGAACCGTAAATTCTCTTTTGAATGGATCTTGTTTTCCGCTTGTTCTTTCCAATTTCTAAATCTATCAACTTAAAGGAATTTTGAGTCACTGACAGATTCGGAAAAGTAGGAAAGAGACGTAAGTTGGAATTTGTACTATGAAGTTGGAATTTAGTAATTTCTGGAAACTTGGCATAGTACCGGTAAATAGATTCTTAAGTTACCTGAATCATTTATCGAATCTTGAGATTGTGAGCGAATCTCTGAAGATTTTGTGAGTTCCAATGAAATCAATTGATTTTTGGAATGTTGATCGGAAAGTGGACGGTCATCTTGGAGGAAGAACCTGTGGTATGGGATGCAGACGATTCCAAAGAGATGATTTGAAACTAACTGATCAGTGTGACCATAGTAAAGCTTGTATGACTTGAGTGATGCCAATTGCTATGGGTCACAAGAGGGTTTTTTTTGTAGGGATTGTTGAGGTATTGGTCATGACCCCTTTATGGATATCTCAAATCGCAAAATAGGGAACCCTGAGTGCTATCTTATATATTTGAAAATTTCTTGTTTTTGAATCTAACCCCCCGAATTCATGTAATTCCTTGGAAGGTAAAGTATCTACCTGAGTTCCTTGGATGATAGTGCATGAAAGGTTAAATAATTTTCCATAGACTAACAATGGTTCATGGATAACTAATTGGGAACAATTTGTTGATCCATGTGCGAATCCTTTTTTGATCTATTCAAGTCGGTTTCCCAAGAGGTAATGGTTTCTATTATCAAAGAAGAATACCTTTGGATAAGTTGTTACGCTAGTATGTTGGGTCATTAACTGTCTTGGAGTCAGTTGATGCAACATTTGCTATCGACTTGTCCGGTTTAGTGGGATCTTCAATAAGACTTCTCCTAGACTGTATCTGGTGTGATATGACTTTTATTAGAAACTTGTGGAGTTCCATGTTAAAAGGGGAAAAAGTAATTGATAGGAAGTTACCTGGAAAAGAACATCTACATTATTGATTCTAGATTGAATCCGTAATGTATATAGATGAAGGACTTGATTTTGAATCAGAATTGATAAAATATTATGGATGCTGTTGGAATCTTCTAAGGATTGTTAAGAAATCCAGTTAGAAGATATATGTAAAAAAATTTTAAGTAATTCTTGTATGAATAGGAAGTCACTAATTATGAACCTGTCAGGTTGGTATTAGGTGATCCTATTACAAGAAATGATTGTTTAGGTGGTTCCTTGTTGGTTTGATCAACTTGAGTTGTGAGAACTAAGAGTTGATGCAAAGAAAGAATTTTTTGGCAAATGATATATTGTTTTGGGAATAAATCTCTGATTGAGATTTTGGTTTCTCATATAAGGAAAAAGCACTTTTTTGAGAGATAGTCTTTCTCATGATAACTGGGTTACAGGGTTCTCAGTTAGGCATCTAATATATACAGATTGGGTATGGTCTGTGGAGATATGCTATGTAATGATTCATAGTGGGATCATGTGTTTTTGCGCAAATTCTTAATCCTGTGAATTCACTATGAGATCATTGGATTGAATTTATTTGCATGCATAAACTAGTCAGGAAACATAGACATATTGTTGAGAAGTGTCTTATGACAATTTCTCTCTTGGTGCATAGATTTGGTACGGAGGATTTTCTTTTGGCCAAAGTTAATACCTTTCATAGAATCTTATGTGTTGAATTGATAACAATGTCGGTGGTGTAATGCTGATTGCGTGAAGGTTGGTAGGCTGTTGCATCCATTAGATAATCCTATTAAATGATGGGATAGTATCTTGATGGATTTTGTAGTTGATTTACCGTGTACGAATAAACAAGAATGTTGCAATTTGGGTCATAGTTGACCGGTTAACCAAATTGGTTATGTTTATTCCGATAAAGACTATAGAAAGCGCCTCCGTTGTTGGGTGAGTCTACAAGATATCTTTATCTGTTGATATTGTAGATAAGTTCAGCCATTATGAGTTCTTTTGTGACTTAGGTAATGGGTGATTTACATAAGATATGTTGGAACTTTTGGTTCTAATTATTTTTCGTTTGAAAATAAAATTATCTTGGAAAACTCAGTTGGAGTTGGATAATTGGTGGAACCAAAAAGCCCATGGCTTCAGTAATGAAGTTTGGTAAATCTTAAGTTATTCTAGATCAAAACTTAAGTATATTGAGGTCTAGATGTGTTCTAGATTCAACTTTGACTTTGGAATGACATGTTGTGCCATGTCTAGAGCGAAGAAGTAGGATACTACAGTTCTTTATTGGCATCATAAGGAGAGTAGATTCGCATAAATCTGGAACTTTTCTAGTGGAAAGGATTTTTGTGGAGCAACTCTCATGTCTTTAAGCGTAGTTAAATTCACGTTCTCTTATTTTCAAGTATAGAATAAGAATCCAGTGAATTGTGATTGACGAATCATAGTTCAGGTTCCAGTCTATATTTGACTTTAAAGAGAGGGCAACGTGAGTGGTGAAAAGGTTGGATGTTTTGTGCATCACTCTCCTTATGGCACTCTCGTTGGATAAGGTATCTTCCATATTGAGTTTGCTTGTAACCATAGTAAGCATTACTGGATATAGTCCGTTTATGCTTATGTATGGATTTCAACCTAGATTTCTGATAATGATTGAAACTGAGTCGATTAAAGTTCAGAAAGTAGCAGATTTCTTGGGTGAAATGCAAGAAATTTTATAGTTAGCACGTGAAAATGTTTTAAGTGCCCAAGATCGGATAAGACATTTTGCTAATATAAAAAGATCGCCTCGAGAGTTTCAAGTTGGAGATTGGGTGTATTTTAGAATTCCGAAGGATTTTAAGGTAATGCATACTGGAAAGCATTACAAACTGTCTGCTAGGTACAGTGGACCTTTTAGAATTTTGAAAAAGATTGGATCTTTAGCTTACCGATTAGAGTTACCAGAGGGAACCAAGGCTCATCCTGTGTTTCATGTAAGTCGTCTGAAGATGAGTTTACATGAGGGAGATCATATTGGTTCTGGTACTAATCTAGATTCGTTTGAAGACTTATCTTAGAGGATTCCTTTAGAACTTGAAAAGATTCTTGATACAAGATCCAAGCGATTGCGAAATCGGGATGTTATTGAGCATCTGGTTCATTAGAAAGGATATTTTGATGATGGAGATTCTTGGGAATTAGAAGGTAATCTAAGAAAGAGTTTCCCGGACTTTGAGTTCAGAGGACAGAACTAAAATAAGGGGGGAGTTATGTTACGACCCTAATGGGGGGTTTGTACCATTAGGGGGCTACCTTAGATGTAGGGGCCAGGCCTAATTTGGGTAATAGCTAAGTAGGACCTTAGGCTATGCTTGCATGCGGTATAGGCATGTGTGTTGCATCCTAGTATGGGATAGGATGTACATGCACTGTCTATGCATGGGTAGTTGCTATTATGAGTTAGGGGTACCTACATGCAGTGGACATGCATGGGGGTTTGGCATGATCAGTTAGAGTACTTCCATGTGGATTCAGTGCATGGGCAGGTGGGGTTGGCTATATCTCTATATATACCCTCACCAGTGTCTATGAAGATCATGGCAGAGTCTGTGGCCATTATGCTGTCAGTCTGTGAAGCGCTCTTCCTGTGGCTTGCCTTTTTCCTAGATTGCTCGGGGGCTAGATCGGATGGTCTAGGTTTGGTTGGGACGGTTTCGTCTACTGCAATCCTCCCTTTGATGTTCTAGGAAGCTCTATCTCGATTGGGAGTCCTGGGGGACGTTTTAACGTCCGCGATGAATAAAAAAAAAATTAAACTCGCGATTCACGTCGCAAAACACGTCACAAATCGCGGCGGGTGTTGTAGTGTTACAAATATAAAAAAATGATATGTTTTGAAAATAAAATCATTATGATAGTCATGATTCAATTCTCATTTCAAATTTGATAAAGCTAACTATGAATTTTGGACCTAAGCAGACATAAGAAAGAATCATAATTGTGAATTTTAGATCTCTTTTAGAAACAATGATTTTAAAATTTTGGCCAGACCAACTATTGTATATAACTCATATTAGTCATATTTAAGGATGTTTAGTATTGTCTCTTACTTTTTTAATTACCCCTTCATTGCATGAATATAAGTCAGAAAGAATCATAATTGTGAATTTTAGATCTCTTTTAGAAACAATGATTTTAAAATTTTGGCCAGACCAACTATTGTATATAACTCATATTAGTCATATTTAAGGATGTCTAGTATTGTCTCTTACTTTTTAAATTACCCCTTCATTGCATGAATATAAGTCATCATTAAATTTATCTATTATCTGAAAATGGTTGATGATCACTAGGTCTCGTATTCAGAACTTGATACAAAGGATGTTGACACACAATTAACTCTCTCCTAGCTATTGCTTCGGATGTTGACACACAATTAGCTCTCTCCTAGCTATTGCTTCTTGAAAACAATTTTGTTCACAATTTTGTGTGTGTGTGTGAGAGAGAGAGAGAGAGAGAGAGAGAGAGAGAGAGAGAGAGAGATTGTTTGATTGATTGATTGACTGATTGACTTGCAAAATGCTGACTCTCAGACCTTAGAGCAACTCGTATCTTGTTTGAGAGCGAAGCAGTCATAACTCCAATCATTGTCTTTTTGGCTCAATATTCTGCACTGTAGTTTTTATTGTGATGCTGAAATGCTTTTGATTTGAATTTCAGGTCACAATTGCGATGCTGCTCCATTGTTTCCTCTCACTGAGAATATGATCTGCAAAACAACTCTACCTCTTTATTGGTTCGTTTTAACGGGCATGCAACCCAGACAACTAAAAGATAACATTGAAACAAAAAAAAAATAGCCGCCACTTTTCTACTCCAAAAATCCACCTACAAAGTTCCGCTCCTCTGATCTCTTTACAATTTTGACACTTGAAAAACAAAAACTGACCTGCAAACATTTGCTCATGTGCTGCTTTTCTAGGAAGAATGGTTCTTCCAGAGATAGTTGTACAAGAACTACAAACGTCTGCTCGTGCTGCTTTTCTAAGGAGAACGCTTGTTCTAGAGATAGCTGTGCCACGAAAGTGTAGATGCGTCAGAAAACTAGTAGTTGACACATCAGGAAAGTAGTCGTTGATAAAAGACAAACACAAAAACGCCTCCAAACTGGTCGCTGGTGAGAAAGACACATATATACTAGGAAACTAATCGCTAAGCACAAACATATCCCATGCCAAACTGAAACAGAAAATCGCTGCTACATATACAAAACGCCCGAGTAGAAAAAAATAGCAATCTCATTAATAGGGCACTCAAAACCGAGCTTAGCTTATGCGCTTCATGCTGGAATCAGATATTGCATGCAAGTCAAAATAGGAAATAGCAATCCCATGAATAAGCACTCAAAATCCAGCTTCTGCACTTCATGCTGGAATCAGAAATTGCATGCAGCTCGACGCTGGAATCTGAAATTGCATGCAGCTCGGCACTGAACAACGCAAAAGACCAGCAATCGGTTGCGCACAGAAACCAACCAAAGCGCAAAGACACGCGTATGCTGCCTGCACTTTCTATTTCATGACTACCGATTTCGATATCTGCAGCATCGCTGCTTTCTTGGAGGCCTTTCTACGAACAGCTACCACGTATGAAATTTATATTTTACACATGAAAACGAAGTCGTTGATTAAAACACTATCAACGATCCACAACATGCCACGTACCTATGCTCTCTGAGCAGATGAAAACAAAGTAGTTGATTATAACAACATCAACGATCCACAACATGCCATGTAGCTCAAGCAATTTACATGAATCGAGCAGAATGTTGGAGCTTTCTATTTATCAGCTATGAAATCATAACCATTGGTTGCAATACCAATCTACATCCTAGAACGTGCCACGTGGCTACTGTCTTTGAGCAAAGAATTGAAACTTGGGTATAGGACAAAATTGTAACTAGCGTCTTGTAGCAAGCTTAGTGGTAGCCAACTTCCTCACAAGGATTGCATTTGCTCTTTAAGACGTCCTCCAAAGCGTGCAACCACCGCTAGCCGACTTCCTCACGAAGGATTACATTTGCAAGCAAGGCCAACGAGAATCTCCATATGTTATCCTCCCAACCACAGAGATATATCCGTTCCGTAGTAATAGCCGTAGTAATAGTGTTAACGAAAACAAGTTCAGGTGGAGAAGCGAGGGGTGGCGAGCGCGGCTTGCTTTGCACACCTTCGTTGCGATGCTGTTGTAGCCGTTTCTCGACTCCACTACGGGTTTACGACACAAGGCGAGGCTAGGTGAGTTCATTTCTTGCGTTCTAGGCGTAGCCAATGAATGCATCAGTGAAGAAGAATGGGAACGACACTGCTAGTTTTTAATCCTTGGAAACCGTTCTTAACTCCACTTGAGCTGTGATGGCTTTCTTACAAAGCAGATTTATCTCGGTTCAGCTTTTTGCCAATCTTTGCATTTGAGGGTGGGAACCCTAATCTAAAACTTTAGGGTTTGGAAAAAGATGGT
The DNA here is from genome assembly GCA_029204225.1 of Diphasiastrum complanatum. Classification (NCBI taxonomy): domain Eukaryota; kingdom Viridiplantae; phylum Streptophyta; class Lycopodiopsida; order Lycopodiales; family Lycopodiaceae; genus Diphasiastrum; species Diphasiastrum complanatum. The sequence continues at coordinate 42,527,673 of CM055112.1, forward strand.
ATAAGCTAGAGCCGGGGCGGCTTAAGCGATTCTCAATTGTTCATCCTCGTCGTGGATCCGGTTGAGAGCTCATCGTTTGTGGATCTACATATCAAGTGTCTCAGGTAGGATCCAAACGCTTGTTACTAAGTCAGGATTGTGTTGCACCATTTCCCGTGTAGTTTTTGACGATAAAGTTGAGCATTATGATTGACTTATTTGGGGTTTTGCTAATTTGTAGGCTGTTCTGGTTTGTAGAGAGGTTATTCGTTCATTTGGGAACTTTTTTATCCCGTGTAGAGCTACGACTCACTCTGCCTTAGTTCATTTGTCGTGTCCAGGAAGAAATAGTTGAGAATGGCCACATGTTTTTGATGGATGGCAATCCAAACTTGGTATAAGTCAGTTGTTAAAGTCCGTCAGGGTTTTGATGTTAGCTCAATAGATCGTTGGAAACAGATGCTAATTAATGGGTTTTGAAATTAGTGGGTATATTATGACATTGCTGGGTGCATGGCCCAAAAATCACTTTCTTAGCATTATCTTTCATAATGAAGTTAGAGTGACGGTGAGTTGGTGATACTGGACTTTGTTTGATTATTCTCGTCAGCTGCTGATTATTGTATTGTCAGATGAATGTTTCATCGCGTTGTTATGATCTGCAATAGTTTGTTTTATTCTTCAATTATGGGCCCACATCACAACTTCCATCAAGACCATTATGCGCATGCCAGGTCTTAGCAAAAACTTGGCTTTTTCTTCTACATTGAAATGCATCTCCTCCAAGGCTGACTGCTGGGTCAATTCATTAACCTTATAGCCTCACGTTTGAATCAGCTGCTGCACAATCATCATGGGTACATCAAGATGGATGGCTACCTTCTAACCACCCCACTTCACCTGTGAAAGACAAAATGCTCCTCATTCCAAGGGCTTGATCTAGTCTCATATTACATCTTCTTCTCTAAGCAATGCTCTTGGAAAAAGGGAACAATAGTCTCAGACTTTGAGGATAATGTGACTTTCCCCACTTGGCACTGAGACCAACGATGTTGATGCCAACTACCATGCTCTTCAGTTCCACGAATCTTGTCAAGGGGTACACGTACACATATGTTTAAGGTGTGCACGAGAAGTTTCAATTTCTATAATTTCTGTGCCTATATAGTTAGGCAGTTGATGGACTACTTAGTAGACAATATTCCAGATGCTACATTTAGTCTAGATTTATTGGAGATGTATTGTGCTCCCTTTTTGGATGGCATATTTGATATGTACTTGACAATATTATATAGTATTTTGATTCTTAATGACATTAATCAATCAATCTCTCTCTCTTTCTATACATAATTCTAAAACACTTTCCCTTGCAATACTTGGTATGTTGTCGAATGTCTTTGCTTCCACCTCCATGTCATCGAGTACTCACCTCCACTCCACACGTCCTCCATGAGACAGATGTTAGTGTCATGCCTTAGTCAGATATAAGAGAATGCCTGTTGAGAAGCCGAATATAGAAACATCTTTTTCAGTTATTAGGGGTTTTCTCTTAAGAGTTGTTACCAATTGCCACAAACCTTTTGATTTCTCCCTTTCACTCCACTTATAGTATGTGGGTTGAAATGTAATTGTGCTTGTGACATTGATGGATGACCTTGAGAGTGAGTTTTTTTATTGATGTTGTAGACATCATTTCACTTATATTGGTCAATTTCCTTAATGATATATTAGTCCCCTTCTTCTTGGTGCGCCAGTGTCGTTCATCTTAAGATACCAGTGAGCAAAGGCTGAAACTCGACGTTGCACTCCATGAGACAAGCAAGGAGTAGACCACATCATTTTCCCAGGAAGCATTTTGCTATTTGTTACATTTGCGGGACCAATTCCCAATCCTACCATATGACATTTCTGGTCTATTGGAATGGATTAGTGTTAGTTCTTGTTGATAGTGCTTGACACTCTTGGTCCTTGCGAGTCACTTGGACCTCTTTGCCCCTCCAAGTCCATCATGCCGTATTGCTACATGGTATTCTTGGTTGATAGCTTGGGATGCAGCTACTCCAGTTCTTGATGAGATTATTTGTCAATCATGATTCTTGATGATATATATTTGACACTCGCTTTGTTAGCATAGTGCAAGTGGAACTGTGGTATTTTACATTCCTTTGAAACCATTACATGTGGCTACCTTGGAATGTATATGATTGTTGCTTTTGCTATGTTCTTGCTTCTTGTGGCATAATAGTTTTTTATGTGTTGCAAAGTCTTACTTTTACCTTCTAGCAAATATTTTCTTTGTGCATGTGGTAGCAAATTTCTTCTATACAATGGGATATTTCTATTGGTAGACAACGTTCTTGTTCCTAGGCTTAGATTTGGCCACTATCTGAGTATCATCGTATATCGTGGTGTGCAAAATTGCATCCTCAATGGTAAGTGATTGGGTCCTTTAAGTTGAAGATCGTTGGACAAGCCCTAGATATAGTGCAACTTGACTAAAGCAGGATCTATTCTAGTAGCAAAATGAGAATATATTTCTTGAAAGTCCTCCAAGTATGCATCAAGGGGCTAGTCCCCCATGTGAATTGTCTCATACTGGCGATAGAATTTGAAGTCCTCCAAGATGGGTAAGAAAGCCACCTTGAAGGCCTTGCCAAACCCTCCCAGGTCTTGGGGGCCTTGGGCTTCCCTCGTAGATCTTGCCACCATGTAAAAGCTTTTCTTGTAGGTACATGATAGCCATATCGATCTTGTTGTCATCTGTTGAATCGTGCGCGGAGAAATGCGAACTACATCGATCCAACCCCAGAATCATGACATTGGGGCATCTGTCTTTCTTATCACCAGCAAAGAGATCAGGCGTGAAGAGGGAGGGGATGGTGCAAAGCTTGCCTGGTTTTTGCCATGTCCCTCCATTGTTGATGCTCCCTGTTACGTTTTGCTTGCATCCAAAGTAGTCGTAGAGCTCATGGCCTCAACTGATTTAGTTTGGGTAAGATGCATAACGGAGGAAGGATAAGAGAAGATACATGGCCTCAATTGGCTTAGTTTGGGTAAGATGCACAGATGGAAGAAGGGTAAGAGAAGATACAACTGAAAGTCTTAGATCAATTTAACTCATACTTGGAGGTAAGAAAGCAATCACAACTTTTTCAAACTTTACTCAATCTCCTAGAAAGACAAATGTGGTGTTCTCCATGGCTGCCACAAGATTTGAAGGAAATCAGAGAGGTGAAGAACCAAAAGTGAAAAGTGAGAATGGGTGGCAATCCACCACCCACCCCACCCCTCCCCTCCCCTCCCCTCCCCTCCACGTTGAAAGACACCGCCCCCGTCACTGGTCCAATCCAAAGCCAGATGGCACTGTTGGCTAGGTCCCACGTAGTTGCAGCAAAGAGCAGGAGTAGCTAGCTGGCAGCTCACCTACTAGCGTGGCTGGTTGGCACTGGCTGCATTGCAGGCCCTCGCGCTGATTTTTCTATTTTATATCGTCCTGGCCGTTCGAACGCCGCTGCCGATGCTTTATCCCGTCTGCCCGCTTTGTTACACACTTGTTGCCACCATTCCTCCCTGGTTTGATTACCTTCCCTCTGTTTATCTCACCTGTCCTGATTTTCGTGACATTTATAGTTCTGCACCTGCTGTCTCTTCTTGTCCACACCTGGTCTATTCCCTCGTTGATCACCGTCTTTATCATTTTGGGTCTCTTTGTATTCCTAGCTCCTTGCCTCTTCGCACCCAGCTGGTCATAACAGAATCTAAACGAGAAGAGACACTAGAAATGGCAACATCCATGGCCTGACGAATATGATCTGTCAAAGCATCCTGAGGGTGTTCACTCGTGGTGGGAGAATGAGCTTCCGACATGATAAAAGAGAAATGAAACTAGAGTAAGAGCAAAAGAATGAGTAAATCCCAATGGACGAACCGAAGGAGAGAACATAAGTCGTCACAACAGGTACGCCATAAAAAAAACACGTAAGCGACTCTCACAATAACTCAGTAGGAAAGGGAATGAGAGGCAGCTGGAATGTGGGCAGTGTAGGCAGTAGGGTAGGAGTCCACGAATCAGAAGACAGTTGGATGCAGGGAATGCAACTTCATAGCTCACTGGTTAGCAGGCAATATGCGCAGGCAGAGGATGTCATAAATCGCAGGTACTTCCATGTCGAATGTGCACATTTTGTTGTCTTGAGGAGCGTAGGATTGTATGTTCTAAAGCTGCAACAAGATGAGTGTATTTATTCCTGCTGTTAGCACACTTTTTGAAGGCTATCTAGGGCGCATTTATGAAGACATTTCGGTGGTTTTAACATTAGTTGGTTGTAAGTAACATTGCAGATGGATTTAGCAATGTGGAGCTAGCAATGTAGGATATAGGCAGCGATGGGGGGGGGTGCTGGAAGATGTCAGAAAATGAGGCAGGGTGCTGGGAGATGAAGATTCGGAGGTATGCGATGAAGGTGGCTAGAGGTGCAACGATGGGCAGCGAGGGCAGGGATGGAAGAGGAGCAGGGAACTTGCAGATCCACGGTAGACTGCTAGAGAGGTGTAGGATAGGTAGATCAGGGGCAGCTCGTTTGGATGTGAGTGCTATCTGGAAATGAATAGCTGAGAGGAAAGAATGAACAGATGGGCACTGAGCCTCCTTGAGACGATGATGCAAACGATGCTGCAAAAGCAGATCCAAAAGTTGGAGATCCAAAGTCTAGATCCTCCCTCCAATCGGTGGTGTAGAGCCTTGCAAGAAAAGTAGGTTTGGAGAATGAAGATATGCACTGTGGATGGGCGCCCTTCTGTAGAAAAAAAAAAATCTGCTTAGGAAAGTGCTTTAATGCCAAGTTATGAACGGATCCACAAGTAATCTAAGGCTAAACTAGAAAGTAGCACATAAGCAAGACTTAATCCTAGAAAGCAGGAAAAAGAGAGATAGGCTAAAAGAGAGAGATCCATATCGTAAGCCGCCATGAAAGTGACACTAGAGCTGCCCTATTATACCCAACAGGAAGCCCTAGAAAGGGGTCTAAAGGACAAGATTCAACTAGGAGGGAAAATAGTGCACCCTCCAAGAGGGCCGCCCTCCAAAGTAATATTGTCTAAATGTCAATAAAATGAATATAGGGCCCAAGGCCAACCATATAGTCTAAATGTTACTAATCAATAAAATAGGGGGCCCAAGGCCTGTTTATGCATAAAAGTAAAGGTAAAGTAAATACAAATGGACGTGGCGAATGTAAATAGCCAAGTCCATAACTGATACCTTCTTTATTACCTTGGCATAGTTCACACCATTTCCTATGTGAGGTGTTTATTGTTGATGCATTCCCTTGACATTTCTGGTCCGTTTAGAAACCTCGCATAGTTCACACAATTCCCTAGTCAAAGGAAATGAGACCACAAAATTTTGTCAGCAGGGATGATTTCAAGGGGCAATCATTCTTAGCAATGAAGCAAGAGCAAACTTCCGAGAAGGGTGGCAAAGGGAAAAAGAACAGAAAGGAGAAGATGCAATGGGATCAGAAATAAAATCAGTTAAATTAACCAGAAGATGGAAAGAAAGCTTCGAAAAGAAAATTTCTTTATTTGCGGTAAATTAGGGCATTACGCAAAGGAGTGTTGGCACAACAAATTCAAGAAGAAGCAGGATGGTAATTTTGTCGAAGAAGGATTTAATACAAAATTAAGTGCTTTGGATCTTGAAGATTGTGAGTTGTTTTCGGCATCAACATCTTTTCGTGACTTCTCAAAGGAAGAGGAGTGTTGGCTTATTGATCCAGGTGCATGGAAGCATATGACACGTAGGTGAGACTGGCTATCTACTTTTCAAAACCTGGATGATGGATCAAAGAAGTTGGGAGATAACTACACATATGATATAATTGGAGTTGGAAAAGTAGAGGTTCAACTACCCTCCGGAAAGATTGGAGACATAAAGGATGTGCTTTATGTACCAGGAATCAAGAAGAACTTACTCTCATTTTCGGCTATTGCGAAGGAACATATGGTTGTACAGTTTGATGAAGAGCAGTCAAAAGAAGGATAATGAAGTAGTAGTTGAGGGCATTCTTGCAGGAAGGTTGTACGAACTTTAGGCTCAAGTGGTGGGTCATCATGCAAGTAATGGGGATATTGGATTAGTGAGTAAGTTATGGCACAAAAGGTTTGGACATCTGAATTACAAAAGTCTGCAAGTCTTGAGAAAATACAACATGGTTACAGGTTTACGTCATGTTGTTTCTGATCACAAGTTTTGTGAGGGTTGTGTCTTAGGGAAACATCATATGAAGAATTTTCCGTCTAGTACTTCCAGGGCTTGAAATGTTCTAGAGCTTGTTCATACAGATTTGTGTGGTCCCATGAAAACTCAGTCTTATAGGGGAGCAAGTTAAATATATGGTGTTTGTTGACTATTATTCTAGGAAGACATGGATACATCTTCTCAAGAATAAGGGCGAAGCATTCAAGTATTTCACATGGTTTAAGAAACAGGTGGAGAAAGACACAGATAGACAGATTAACTTACTTCGTTTGGATAAAGGGGTAGAGTATCTTTCTATAGAATTTCAATTGGTATAAAGAGACAATTTGCAAGTACATAAACACCTCAACAAAATGGAGTTGTGGAAAGGAAGACCCGGTCTATTGTGGAAATTGTGGGGAGAATGCTTAAAAGTAAGAATCTTCCAAATATGTTTTGGGGTGACGTAGTTAAGACAATGGTTTATCTTTTGAATTGAAGTCCTACAAAAGTTGTAGAGAATTGAACTCTAGAGGAAGCTTACACTGGTCAGAAACCTAATGTAAGCCATTTGAGGGTTTTGGGAAGTATTGCATATGCTCACATACCTAAAGATTCAAGAAGCAAGTTGGATACAAAGGCGACGAAGTGTTTATTTCTTGGATATGATAGTCAAGAGGAGTACAGGTTGTATGACTTGAAAGGAAAGAAAGTTATCATAAGCAGGGATGTAATCTTTGATGAGGATGGATCTCATAAAGATACAAAGATATCTTATGATAGGAAGCAAGATGGAGGAATTTCTATCTTGTGTGATGAGTCATTACAAGAGCTTGAATCAGCAATTGTACTGCCTACACCAATTCAAGTACCTAGAGTGACCATGGTTGAGAAAAGAAAAAGGAAGGAGAGGTCAAGTACATGGGATACTTATTCACCACCTACTTCACCAGGCAGAAAGCATCCTACATCAAATACTAGAAGATAATTGCTTAGATGGTACTATGAAATTATCAAGGATAGTGTCATTTTGGAATAGGGAGAGTCTAGTACACAGGAGACTAGGAGATCTGCTAGAGTTGAAACGCATCATGAAGATCATGGTTGACAGGAGGATCGATAGGAGGATCATCATGAGGATGGGCTATAGTGTTGGAAACTAAGGATCCATCTAGTTGAAAAAGAGGATATTTGGAGGAAAGCTATGGATGAGGAGTACAACTCAATCATAAAGAACAAGACTTGGAGGCTTGTTCAGTTACCTACATGTAAAAAGGCCATTAGATGCAAGTGGATCTTTAGAACTAAGTATAAATCAGATGGTTCTGTAGATAAACATAAGGCAAGATTTTTTGCAAAAGGGTTTTGCTCAACAAGAAGGGAAGATCTTCATATGGTACAGGATGCACCTACAGTACTTCAGTGTGATATATTAAATTGGCAAAGAATCCAGTTTTCCACAGCAGGACAAAGCACATCGAAGTACAACAACACTTCATCGAAGAGAAGATTCAAAGCAGTGAAGTGGAGCTTATCTATTGCCCTATAGATAGCAAGTTGCAGACATCTTTATCAAAGGAGTTGGCAAAGAAAATTTTTAGAAGTTTAGAGAACTTCTAGGAGTAATAGATAACAAAGTAAACATTAAGGGGGAGTGTTAGAAATAATGTTTATTTTCGCCCCTACTGTTAGTTTGGCCATGCTTGTGAGTATTATAGGGGCCATTTCTATTTTTAGTAAATCCTAAAGCTAAGTTAATTAATCATGCATGTAGGTGGGCGCACTAGTTCTAGTTTAGAACATGTTTTTACACTTAACAATTCAATAAGGTCTTTACCCAAAACAGGATGCATCTATAGTAACTAGCTTTTTGCCTTTAGCTTTTGTATTATGCTTTTGGTTGTTCACAAGGGCTAGAGAGATTATATAAGGAGGTTGGTGCCTCACCTCATATTCATTCCATTGTACTATGTAGAGAGCATAACTCTATCTTCTATTAAGCCAAGTTCTCTTCGATCTCTTATGTTGATCGTGATTTTTGAGTGTGAGTGCTAATATGATTAGTTAACTCCTATTTAGAATTTGAGCATCAAATTTTGACAATCATGACATGGATAAATGAGTTGATTCTTTTCTTTGGGACATGGATTTGACAGGTGGTTGAAATTCAGCCATAGAAGTCAAGCTCCCAAAACTGCTCTATGAAGGCCTATAGACTCGTGCTATCAAGGCAAAGTGTGTGTTCACTGTTGGTTGTAGGACTCTCTGGTCCCTATGTGCTAATCAACCATAGGAAGTTTTTAAAGTCTTAGGTGCCTTACCATATAGTCAAATCGAGTAAGCTTGTAACGTTGACTGTTGTCACTCCAACGTCTTTGTGGTTTGTAGTGTAGCTCTATTTGTAATTTATCAGATCAATATAGCTCTAGCCTCTATGAGTCTATGCAATGTTATTTTTGCATCTTTCTAGATGATTAGTACGGTTCTTTTGATGGATTCATCGATCATTTTTGAGTTCATTTAACATTGACTAGACTATAATAAAAAAAAATTCAGCCATTAGTCTTTTATCCAAAAAAATTAATAGACATATATATATTTGTTGTGATCTAGGACATGGATCAGACGTTTCGGAACATTTTTGTAGCGGATCCCAATCCACTGCAACCGATATCCTTTGTTTTAGTAGGATATTTTTAAGAGAGTTAGTGATATTTTTCTAGACAAATGACTAGATCATACATCTATTTGTGAAATTAGAATATATCCAATTTCACAAATTTAAAATGAGAAGTCAGTGATGTTGTAAGGTAAAGCTTAGAAAAAACATAATTGCAACCAAAAAAGTCATGAGGATCTATATCAAAACAATGACTAGATCATGAGAATAATGTATCTTGGTTTCCAAGGGCAGTGAAGCTGGGACCAAAGAAACTTTGGATGCCAAGCTAACTAGCTCAGCGATCCTTGAATCTGTAAAGGAGTGATGAAGCTGGTAGCATTGACTAGAATAATAAATCGAGACTAAAGAGCCTGAAAATAAGTACTAGTGAAAAGCATTGCAATATTTTATCCGGGTTTTTGATCAAAACATATGCAACAACATTTTGAGCATCAACACTATTGAAATTTTTTTGATTGTTATGTTCACACTTTCGTTTAATGTTATTCAATTTGACCACTTGCTATGTGACAGTGAGAATCTTTCTTTGGTGAGCTCAAAGCGATATTAGTCTTGCAATTGGGTTGCTCGATTCATACATTCTATAGGATGGTAAGAACGTTTTTTATGGGCTTATGCTTGTTTGTAGTTGATGAGCTTATGGTATTTTGTTGTTTTACAAACTTATATAATTTTGATTATTTCCTTGCACGCTTACACATTATACTTTTTTAATACAGCTACCACTCTCTCTATTGAAGACTGCTCAAGGACATCCCATGGTGAGTCTTGTTCGAGTCTTTATAACTCGTCTAACTCGTTGATGGCTTGTATGAGAACATTCTAGTTTTAAGTTATAACTTTTAAGTTTGTTTCGATTGGGCTATATCAAGACTATATGAATAGAGTTTCAAGTTAATTTTGAATCTTCTTGTGGCTCAATCTGGACTAATTTTTTTTCCCATTTGTTTGCTTTGCATAGCATCTACTCTTTGTAAATATTAAGCTTATTCTAGTTGTGAAATTTTTTTCTCTCTCAATGTGCCATTTTTGTAACTTTTAGGCTTTGTATCATAGTATTGGGAAAAATTTCCCACGCGGGAAAGGAGGATAATCGGAAACAGGAAACAGGGAAAAGCCACTCATTACAAAAGCGAACTAGTGCAAGGTAATTGCAATATTGATTGTGGAAGAGAGGGAGATATCAAGGGATAAAGTATATTGCAAGGGAGAAAATTATGTTGACATGAAATCAACAAGACTCCCAGCAAGTGCTGAAAATGTTCAAATTTGGCCTTTAAAACGAATGATGTGAGTTTTGTTATGAAGAAACTTGTTTCCCTATTGAATTCTACTGGCTGTTCCTGGGGTGAATTACTACCAAGAAGTTAAAGATTGAGAGATTAGAAAGATGAGTTGGGACAAGCATCTACTAAAGAAAAGCTTGCTGAAACGCATTTGTTTTCTTTGCCTTTAAGTGAATAGGTTCAGATTTCGGGGTTTGGCAATCTTATTTACTTCATGTACACCTAAGTTTATGGCTGAACAACAACTGGAAGCATTTAACCTTCACAAAGCTAGAGTATGTGTGAATTGGGGACGTGCCCCTTTTTTGACGCAAATCTTGACAATCGGACTGTTGACACATATCTAGGGGGGTGTTTATACTATGAATAGGGATGAAGTAGTATCTAGCTCAACCAATGCATAGACAAGCTGACCCTTTGAAATCTGAAAGGTTTCTGGGGATTTTAGTTAAGGTTGCTTGTCATCTTTGTGTCTGAATAAGACACAATCATGAGCCTTTTACCACATCAGCAAACATATTTTGTGCTTGGCATAATTGTTCAACAATGTGGCTAGGTGATTTACTCAAATCTCTTTAAGTCTTTGGCTGTGTATAGGTTAACTATATTGTCTTGCAAGATTTGTGATTAATGGGGTGTTAGGTATCACATTTTATTGACGTTGGTGTTTTGTGCTACAGTATTCCTTGTCCTTTGGAATAGATGATATTGACACATTTATCAATGTATATATGCATGACACTTTTGATGGATGGTTTTAGGCAAGCAATCTCCACATCTAATAGGTGAAAATGTTGAGTGAGGGAGGCTCAAGTGTGTATATTAAGAGGTGGTAAGTCTGATAGAATGAGACATTTATGGTGGAATTTATATGTTGATGTTGACATTATTTTCAATCAGCTGTAGTTCATCTTGAAACCTCATTGCACAATGCACATGTTCTTCACACACTTGATGAAGAACCCTCTTCTCAGATCCTTTGATTTGTTGGTGATAATGAACTTGGCCTGATGTGAGTGTCTAAATAAGTACTTTTTGACTCTTCACTTACTCCGTTAAATAATCATTTTCTAGTTTTTGCTGATTTTAAGCATAGTTGAACCTACTAGTACAACAATGAAAGTTTTCTCGTTCACAATAAAGCTACACTTGTTTGACTGCAGCTGGTGGAGCTAAAGAATGGAGAGACATATAATGGACATCTTGTCAATTGTGACACTTGGATGAACATTCATTTGCGAGAAGTGATATGCACATCAAAGGTATAAATATTTTGATAGTGTAATGCTGGAGAAGGTTGCACATCAACACTTTTGTTATTATTGAGATAATTGTGTAAAGTCCAATTAAGATGTCCCAAGCTTCCTTAGAGCTACTTGATGGTATTGTAGCCCTTTAAATTTAGCAATTTTTTTTAAAGTGCAGTCCCACTGCTTTATGGTTCTTGAAATTTTGCCATTTTCTTTTTGCTAAAAAGAGCAATAGACATACCTAGCAGGTACTGACTACTAAAATTAGTAATGCACTCTTGCTCTGAACCTAAGGAAGCGGGACCCGGACGCGAACGCGTGTCCGGACGCGGACGCACCAGGGGTGCGTCCGCGTCCGGTTTTTTTTTTTTTAGACTTAAATTTTTTTTAAAAAAAAAATATGGCGTCCGGATCCCCGGACGTGTCCGGACCCCCGGACGCGACCGTTTTTTTTTTTCAAAAATGTTTTTTAGTTTTAAAAAAAAAAAATTGGACGCGTCCGACCCCGCGTCCGGGGGTCGGACGCGTCCGGGTCTGGACGTGGGCATCCTGGCCCGGACCCTCATGTCTGCTCTGAACACATTGTACTGCATAATGTACTTTTTGTACTGATCTACACTTACTGTACTGATAGAAAATTATGAACAAAACTCTGAAAACAACCTGTAAATATAACTCTATTGTGAAAACAAAAATAATATTTGCTTTGCAGGTCTTGTATTTTTCTTTGTATTGTTTTTAAATGCTGCCCTTTTATTTGGAGAGGTCTGAAAGTACGATTTTTTTTTTTTCGAAAAGTATCGATAGTTGCAGACATGAGGGTCCGGGCTGGACGCGGGCAATCCGCTTCCAGGTCCGGCGTCCGGACCTGGACGCGTCCGACCCCTGGACGCGGGGTCGGACGCGTCCCTTATTATTTTTATTTATTTTTATTTATTTTAGACTAAATAAGACTAAAAAAATTTAAAAAAAAAAAAAAAAGCGGACGTGTCCGGACCCTCGGACACACCCCTGGCGTGTCCGCGCCCGGACGCGGATGACGCGTGTCCGGACGCGCGTTCGGACGCACCGTCCGCTACCTTAGGTTGTTTGTATGCTGAGGTTGAATAATGGCTAAAAAGAATCATATTGTGGCTAATAATGAGCTCTAGGTTCAATATTGACCCTTCAAAGTTTGGAGTCAATTATCCAGAATATGTAACAATTGATAGAATTTAGTACCATTTGATATGGTACGTGGCAAGATCTGAGGCTAAATTCTTATTAATGCCAATTTTGTCATTCCTCATCCTTTTTTTAAGGGAGTTGGGCTGTTTTAATTCTTTCTCTACAACTTGGAATAACATTGGGCCTAGGAGGTGCTTCGAGTTTCTACATAGGGCTCCACTCGTTCCGGTGAGTCTCTAAATGGAGCCTTAGCCCTTCACTCTTCAACATCCTTCAAAGCAATTTAGTTTCTTATCACACTTGAGTTTTTCCAAGTGTTTAGCTTTCCATGTTCCCATGGCAATTGGTTATCCGTTGAAGAGTCATTGTATTGCTATATATCATAGTCATTCCTCATTGGGATTTCATTGTTTGTACCATCAGCTATTGCTTATTGATTTGCTCATATTGCAATCTTCACCTCTCTTGTATTTTCTCTCTCTGCTTTATGCTTGAATGCTATTAGTCTAAGACTAGATTGTAGCTCTCTAACATAGTATCAGAGCAGGTCATGCTCCACGCCCATCCGTAGGGATCCTATAGAAGTTGGTTAAATATGGAAAATTGCATAATTTGAGAGAGAAATTGACATTTTGTTTATTCTAGAGAGGGAAAAGCACTGAACCTCTTCTTGGACAGATCTCCATCCATGCTTATTAGATCAACTTGATTCTTTGAATGAATGTAGATACCGCTCAACATGATCTTAATTTTGCTTCAATGGCCAAAGGATCAAGGAAGAATCAACTAAAAGGGTTAACAGAATCAAGTATCATTCCAATGGTTAAATTGACAAGTACAAGGCAAGCCTCATGGCAAAAGGCTATGTGCCAAGGGAAGTTTTAGACTGTAAAGAAGCTTTTGCTCCCAATGTCAAAGTCCATTCTATTTGATGCTTCCTGCTCTTGTTGCTTTTTATGATTATAATGTTGAACATGAACATAAAATCAGCATTCCTGAATGGTTTTTTGGGGGAGGAAGTCTATGTTTCTTGGTGCTCACGCATCAAACTTCACATCTCTGATTCTTCGCTTTACATTCTTTGTAAAGCTCATGAGATTTTTATTATTGTTTTAGGTGGATGATTCAATTTTGATAGGAAGTTGTAATGCTTTATTACTAGCAGAGAAGAATTAGTAATAATTAAATTAATGCTTAGGCTTTGGAGGCAGTTTCACAAGCTTTTAGAAAAGTACAACATGTTGCATTGCAAAGCTGTTGATACTCTTGTTGAGGATAATTTCAAGCTTTGAAGTTCCTTGGATCAAATGCTACTGTATTTCTCAGTCTTGTTGAAAGTCTAATCTATGCCACCATCACTAGGTGTGATATTTCATATGCTGTTGGTATGGTCAGCCAATTTATTCAAGATCCAAGGGAATCACATTATAAGGCTGCCAAAAGATATCTCAAAGGCACCTATAATGTTGGACTTGAATTTTATGATGGTAATGAACTAATCCTAGAGGGATTTGATGATGCTGATTGGGCATCAGATTCCGAAAATAGGAGGTCCATTTCGGGCTAAATCTTCAAATTGGGTTCAAGTGTTCTTTCCTGGAGCAGTAAGAAGCAACATATATTTGCTCTTTCGTCCATTGAGGCCGAGTACAAGGCAACACAACTTGCATTTAGGGAAGATATTTGGCTCAGAAGCTTTATGAGGAATTTGAAGAAAAGCAAGATTCTGCAACTAGTTTATTTTTTTATTATCAAGGTCATTAAAAATTGCCAAGAATCTTGTTTTCCATGCTAGAACTAAACATGTTGAAGCTCATTATCGTTTTGTATGTGAAAAAGTCCTAGTAGAGAAGTAGAAACTTTCATATTGTTCTACTAATGATCAAGTAGCTGACATCTTGACCAAGGGTCTTCCAAAAGATAAGTTTTGGAGGTTCAAACATCTATTCAGAATCAAAGAGAACAAATTTGTTATTAAGGGAGGGTGATAGAATTCACTACTATTTGACATGGCACATGGCAAAGTGTGAGTCACTATTTTATTAGTGCCAATTTTGTCATTTGGAGGCCTCTTCCCTATTTTAAGGGAGTTGGGTCCTTTTTAGCACTTTAGTTGCATGTGACACTTGAGTTTCTCCAAGTGTTTGGCTTTTTAGTTCCAAGTTGATGTATGGCTTTCTAGGTTTTCGTGATTCTCGGTTATCCATGAATTGAACCATGAATTGAAGAGTCACTGTATAGCTTTATATCATAGTCATTCCTCATTGGGAATTCATTCATTTTCCCATGGTTATTGCTTATTGATTCTATTACAATCTTCTCCTCTTTTGATTTTTATTTTTATAAATTTCAAATATTTTATTATTTCCTTCACAAAATATTATGAAATACATTATAACAATCTCTGAAAAGTCTTGAAAAGTTGATGTTCTAAGCACTCTAGCCATCTTCTCAATCTATGTATTCACCTTGTCCAAATCAAATATTAGCTCTATAACTTGAGCTTTCAATTAAATTGGATGTAATGTATCTACATAGATCTATCTAGATGTTAGTACAATGTATATGAGACCATTCATTACCTAAGTTATGATAAAACCTATGCAACTATGCTCTATAGTCTAGATTATTGAAATTTAATCCGGATTATATAGTATGTAAATGTAAAATACTTAATTAATTATTATTTCATTTACAAACCCTAAAGCCTAAGGCTAAAAAGTTTCGTTATGTAAAGGCCCTAACTATCAAGTTGAAAGTTGAGCAAAGGGATATGATAACCAAAACACTTCTACATAGATTGTTGCTAGAAAACTATATCTAGACTTGAACTAATATCATTCAAAATAAGCAAAGAGAGAAAAAAAGAGTTGCTTACTTGGTTTTGTGGTATAGAATGACCTTGTTTAGAAACACTAAGGGTTCGGAATGTGTTCCAATCCAACTTAGTTTTGGAACACAGTTGCCTACAACCACTTAGTGAAATTTCAAAGGATTTTTTTATTGAGTCATTGCTATTGAGATTGTTATTTTTTATTATAATAATCTTAACATGTCTTGTGGGTTTGTTATTAAAGCTTATGCTAGACCCAAAAATTCGATGGACTTTTTTAATGAGGTTAAAGTTGATCTAAGAATAGTTTTTTTGGAGCTTTTATTGGATTCCTAAAAACATCGACATTGTTCTAAATTTGGTTGCATAGACCATGTTGGTCTTTGTGGACGTCAATAAAGGTAATCTAATTGTATCTCTCGCTTTTTATCTCTCTATCATGTAGGATATGGGCCAATGCCTTAGTTCGACATCAAGTTCAATTCGCCATGTTCCTATTTATAGATAGAGACTATTTTCAAGAGGAGCCTTTTCAAGTCAACTTTTTCATTTATTATGTGATATATTATGATTTGTAATTGTCTTCTCCCCACACTTAAACGATTTTTAAATGGTGATGTCTAAAAAGGAATGTAGACTAGTTGTTATAGCTTAAGAGTCTAATTATTATGGATTTTTCAGACATACAATGTTGTGGGAAACATTGCTAAATGCTGATGCTATTCTTCAATTGTCTCTTTAAACCTCTCTTCGGTTGTAAGAGCAATGAGCTTTCAAGATATTTTAACTATTTGAGAGTTACAAGCAACTATTCAAATTAGCTGTTTTTGAACCCATCAATGCCTTGACTAAAGAATCTCACATTTTTTGCTAAAGTCTAGTTGCATTTAAAGAATATGTAAGTTTTCTTTGTCTTAAGCTAGATTTGTTGGTTGCGTAAATTTAATTCCATCCTTGTTATGGCGAACTCTTGGACATAGAAGATAACTTCTCTTCTTGATGACAATAATAGATCATTTAATCATTTCTAGTAATATGTATGTTTGATATTTATTTGTTGTAGGGTTTTCATGTAGGATGGAGATCGTTTTTGGAGAATGCCAGAATGCTATATTCGTGGCAACACCATCAAGTATTTGCGGGTGCCGGATGAGGTGCTTTTAATATCTCTAGCTCAATTCATACTTATGGCTCTCTTGTTCATGACATTTTGTTTGAAATGTGGGCAAATAGTACTGGCAACACCATCAAGTATATTCGGGTGCCGGATGAGGTGCTTTTAATATCTCTAGCTCAATTCACACTTATGGCTCTCTTGTTCATGACATTTTGTTTGAAATGTGGTCAAATAGATGATACAAAAAAACAATGAAATTGAAGTTTTTTCAGTTATGCCTTTATAAGGGCATTGTCCGTGTACTAAAAGAGAACGATGATACACCGCTCTCCCAAAAGCTTCTCAAAATGAAAAAGCTGTAGAGGAGATAATTGATGAAGAGCAGGCTGCAATAGACGACCCCGACCCCTATTCGCCAAGTTATTTGCATCATCAAAAAGAGCAAATATTCTTTCCCACCAAGCCGCTCTCGTACTATGAACAACTGTATTGGTCGGAATCTTTCAGAAAAGAAAAAGTTGTCTATCCTTAACAGTCCTTGTTCTTGTGGTGACTTCTTGTTTTCTAAGTCTTGTGATCCTTCTTTAGGTCATCTTGTTACTATAGATACATCAATCCCTCCCTCATCTTTTTTGAAAGAGTCCTTTTCTGAAGGCACTAAATTTCTTCCTCCTCTTTCAGTAGACGCTAGCTTGTTGAAATCTATAACTAAGAGTATTAGTAAGCTCATTTACTATATTGAAGAATATTTTGGAGTCCATGGTTTGTTATCAGAATGGAAAGCTACAGTTCTAAATTATGTGACTTTGAAATTGAAAAAAGTCTCATCTGTTCCATCTTCTAATACCCATACTTCATTTTCTGTTGAGGAGGAAGTTCTTCGTAAGTTTCATAGATGTTTTGTCATTTCGTATGTGGTTACATGCTCAAACAATATTGTACTTGTTTGCAACAAATTCTATTGGGGATCATTGAATGAAGTCCATTCTCCAGTGGGAACTTATGACGATTTTTCTCTTTCAACTATGAGTGTCATAAAACATTATGAAGATTTTTGTTATTCTTATAACCTTAATTGTTACCCAAATCTCCTGATAGAAATTTTACAAAGTTCCTAAAAGACTTAGGTTGATTGCAGCAGCCTGTAAAACTACTCTAACTGACCTTTCTAAGTGGCTAAGTAACTGCTGCAAAGCTTTGCTTCCTTCTATTATTGAGCTTTGGATAAAGTTACTTAAGGATGCAAATGTTCCTATAAATTGTAGTTGGATTTTAAACGATTCCTTTGGTATAATAGTAGCAGACATGAGGGTCTGGGCCAGAATGCCCGCGTCCGCATCCGCGTCTGGCGTCTGGACCCGGACGCGGGGTCGGACGCGTCCAATTTTTTTTTTTTTTTAACTAAAAAAAATTAAAAAAAAAAAAACTGACGCGTCTGGGGGTCTGGACGCCATATTTTTTTCTTTTTTAAATTTTTCTTAGTCTAAATTTTTTTTTAAAAAATTAAAAAAAAAAAAATCGGACGCGTCCGGACGCGGACGCACCCCTGGCGCGTCCGTGTCCGCCATCCGCTTCCTTAGAATAGTAGTAATAAAAAATTTCAACTCCTTTTGTACTTCAGAAGAAAAAACCCAACCTATGCTTCTTGAAACCTATGACTTCACGACACTATCCACTAAAATCAGTTTGGAAGATTTGAAGTTTCGTGTTAATAAGCTAATTCAAGATGTTTTTAGCAATAGACTAAAGGGCACCCAAAGCAAAGTTGAAAAGAGTGCTTTGCATTTTGAGTTTTGTTGGCTGAAGCTGCACTTTCTTTTAGATAACTTACATATCTCTCTAGGCGATTCGCTTTTTCAGCAAAGAATAGGTATTCCCAAGGGTACTAATTGTGTTGTTCATCTAGTAACTTTTATCTTTGAATTTATACAAAGATTAGTTTCTTGTCCCATCTTATTATATAAATTAATCCATGTTAGTTTCTTAGTGACTTATTTGTTCATGATCTTCCTAATTTGGCTAGTTTTCTATATAAAGACCTAAATGTTTTTGGTGGAGGAATCTATCCTAAAGACTCATGCGAACTTAATTTTACAACTAGTGATGATAAGTGCAATTTTTAAGACCTTTCTATAAGCCAGGCTAGGTCAGGTTTATTTCTACAGCTTTTCTCATCTTTGTACTATCATTTTGTTACTCCATAAGGGTTATCTATTTAAGAAAATCATGAAAAAAGTTCGAACTATTTTAGACTCTTTTGGTTTTATCTTTGGTATTTCAGCTTTTGGTATGTTTAAGATGATTAATAATAGAAATCAGAAAAGTCGAGAGCTAAGGAGCCTGCTTTGTTTCTAGTATTTTGTATTTTGTCTATGTCTCGGTAACTTGTCTACATATAATGGTCCTTGTTTTTTGATTTATTTTATTTGAAATATTATCATTATTATTTTTTTTTTCTTTCTTCTTGCTGATTGTCATTTGCTTTTTAGTCAAGACTGGGTCTACCCAAGAGACTCCGGATTCTTTCAAAACCCAGTTAGCAACTTATGCTTGGGCATTGATGAGACATAAGCAATGTTGTTTGGTCAAGATTTTTTGTTTATTGAATTCTATATTATTGTTTTGATCTAGATCCTTTGACTTTTTTGGTTGCATGTATATTGTTTCTAAGCTTTAACTTGTGACATCAATGACTTTTCGATTCTTATTCGCATATATACGTGCATACCATCACCACCATCATAGTTACATTTTGTCATTTGTAGTTGTCAGATATTGGTAGCTATTGGTAGTTGTTTTTAGCATCTACATTTCATATATGCTTTTCTTATTGTTATCGGAGACGTTTTACATGCTCCTATTTGCACCACACACTTGATATGTACTTTTTGTCTTCTATGCCTTTTGGCATGGAAAAGACGTCAGTAAAGCTTTCTTTCTTTCTTTTCTTTCTTTGTCATCTTTGACCTCCCAGCTGGCACTCATCCATTTATCGTGCTTATCTCCGGCATACCTGGCACTGTTATCTCCATGCCACTTCATTTTTATAGAGTTGATGTTGCATTTTTATTTTCATATCAGTTCTTTAAATTAACTATATTATTTTGTTTTAATTGTTATTTGGAGATGTTCTTACGCTCCCTTTGTTGCTATAGACATTTGACATGTAGTACTTCGTCTTATAGGCCTTTAGGCATCAAAAGACATTTAATGGACCTGGTTGACTTTACTATTGGCCGAGATATATTATTCTTTATGGAGACACATGAGAGCCGAGCGAGGACTTCTGCTAGTGGTCGTGGTTCAGGAGGGGTTGCATGCTTATACAGGGAGTCTCTTTGTTTGAGTCTTGACTTCATCAGACATGACGAGCAGGCCCACTATATATGGACTCGTATTGTGGGCCAGGATATTGGTTTGGACAAAGATCTTTTTATTGTAGCATGTTATTTCCCACTAGAGTCTTCGTCTTTTGCTAAGGGTATTGGATCTCCATACCATGATCTCTCACTGGATATTATCAGATTTGCAAAGCGGGGGCATATTCTCCTCACCGGAGATTTTAATGCTCGGACATCTTCGTGCAGACAAAGGTCTTTGATACCATGGATCGGCTTCGTGTCCATGCCCTTGACAATGATTTCATTTCTTCCTCAGGCGCTTTCTGGCGTGAGTTCATTTCCCGCTCTCCACCACCTCTTCTAGAAGACCTCCGCATTTGGACCGCCTACGCTACTAGCTTATATACCATCCCCACTGACTCACATATCTCTATATCACCACGACCATCTGAGTTCTCCTTCACATCCAATATGGTACTTGTTGCCATTAAGAAGATGAAGTCCCATAAGGCCAGAGATATCGAATATGAACTCCTTGCCCATGCATCTGACTTACTCGTTCCCACCATAGCCACTCTTCTTAATTTCGCAGTTGTTTCTGGCTTCCCTTCGTCCTGGTGCACTAACGTCATCCACTCCATCCATTCCGAGTAACTACCGCACTATCATGATTGGGCATGTTTTGGTGAAGCTATATGGTAACCTGTTGTGAGCTCAGAGGCGGAGACTAGGAGACTACATGCTATGGGTCAGGAAGGTTTTCGGGCACATTATTGTACTACAGATTACATCTTCACGCTACAGGCCCTGATTGAGGAAGCTAAGCACAGGAAAGAGAGGGTTTAATGCTGTGTTGTGGACTTCAGGAAAGCCTTTGATTATGTTCCTCGCTCCTTGCTCATTTAGAGACTCCGAGATCTTGGCTTCTCCACCAACATCATTTTGGCTGTGATGGCTGCTTGTGAGCACGTCTTGGCATGTTTCTGGCATAGTAGTGGCATCTTTGATCATATTTGGAGCACTATTGGGGTGAAGCAGGGTTGCTCCCTTTCACCGGTCCTCTTTGGCCTATATATTGATGAGTTGGAGAGAGTCATTACACAATGTGGTGGTATTGGTTGCAGGCTTGGGGATATCTTGATTGTTATCCTTCTTTATCTCGATGATGTGGTACTAGTCTCACCGACTAGAGAGGGCCTACAACGACAGTTGGATTGCTTACAGGAGCTCTGTACCAGATGGGGCCTAGGGGTGGGGACATTTGGAAGGGACCAAAGTTATGGTCTTCAACAGTTCTCGAACATTCATGCAGCGATAGGAGCTCACTTTTGTTGGATAGATTCCAAAGGTGGTCCCTTCTTATACATACTTGGGGATCGTTTTCTCGGGCCCTACTTTCAGTATGAGACAGGTCGTTGCCACTCGACTAGGAAAGGGACATGCCTCTTTTGTTCAGCTAGAGCAGTTTGTTTCCAAAAGTCCATCGAGGATGCTCGTAGTAAGTGTCGCCTCTTTGATACCATTGTCACCCCCATGGCTCTATATGCGGTAGAGGCATGGTGTACAGGTCTCCCCTCTTCACACTGGGCCAGTCTTTCACGATTACAGACCACCATGTTATCTCGGTTGATTCGAGCCAAGCCTTCTATTCCACATGAGATTCTTTTGGCCGAGTTTGCAGTTCCACCTATACAGATTGAGGCAGCTCTCCAGCTTATCACCTATATTTAGAGAGTACAGGCATTACCAGACAAAGATAGACAGACGATACACACAACTTACGCTATCCTCCTCACATTATCTTCATGATCAGGGCTATAGATTATCATGGTTCTCTCGGGCATCTCACCTCCTACTTGAGTCATTTGGTATCTCCACTACAGAGCTTCCCTTAGGCACTTATCAGTATATTAGACGATTTCTCTATCGAGCATATCTGGAGCGGACTTGGAGTTGCCAGTTAGGGTTAAGCCTGCTCTCTATCGGACCCATTTTCTTGAGCTAGATGCAGCAGGAATTCCAATCCTGCCACGTTACTTGGATTCAGGACTATCACATTGCCTCAGTCTCACATTGGGACAGCTCAGGGTGTCTTTGCACCAACTAGCTATTGAGATTGGGAGGTTCCACAGTATTCCTAGAGAGGAGCCGATTTGCCAGTTATGCTCTCTAGGTGAGGTAGAGTTTGAGGAGCATTTTATCTTTAGATGCCCTATATACTATGAGATCAGAGGGAGATATCACTGTTTGTTTCGAGACATGCCCACGACTTTACGATCTCTCATAGCCTATGAGGACTCCCGGTGTGTCGCTGTTATGGTACGAGAGATGCTCATATTGCAGCGAGATCTATGTGGGACATCTCAGCATTTTACCTCTCAACCATTGATTACCTCTTTCTTTACTAGGCGGAGATCACGAGACACAGTGCCTCATGAGGATGATGATTATGATGATGACGAGGATGATGGTAGCTTACATGGTCACAGGGATCAGAGACAGTGTACTACCCACCATCACTTTACTGCCAGGATCACCAGACCTCCTATGCAGAGACACACTTCACATACTCATAGACGACGTCAACGGACTCCAGCACTTCCCTATGTTGCAGCTCGCATTACATCTTTCTATAGCATCAGCACATACAAGACATCATGACATGCATACATTTATTATGCACACACACTCATTTTCATTTATCTTAGTTTCTACTAGATGTTTCTTTATTACAGCTTCGGACACGTTTTAAGCAATAACATTGTTATCACATACTTGACATGTACTTCATTAGTCTTATATGCCTTTTGGCATGGAAAAGACATTAATAAAGCTTTCTCTCTCTCTCTCTCTCTCTCTCTCTCTCTCTCTCTCTCTCTCTCTCTCTCTCAGCCAGCGGCCGGATGCCTCCATCACTATCCTGTGGGCGCCCTCCATCGTTGCTGCTGCTGGCCCTCCATTGCTACCCTGCTGGGCCTCTATCGCTGCTCTACCCTGAGTTGCTGGCCCTCCATCGCTACTCTAATCTGTCCCTCCATCGCTGCTCTACCCTGTTGCTGCAGATCTGCTCCATCGCCACCCATCGCGACTGCTCCATCGCTGGTGCCCTGCCGCTGCAGGTGTGCCCTCGCTATTGCTGATCTGTACTTCTGCAGGTTTGAGCGCCCTCCTCCATCGCAATAAGATATGCCACGACGCAAAGGAGCCGTTGCCTCTACTCCTGAACCATCTTGCGTTTCTAGCATGGCTTCAGCATCTTCCTTACAGCCAGATCCACCTACCCCTTCTCCTTCTATGCATGTTGCAGTTCCTATCTCCCCATCAAACCTATTCTTGATAATAGTGAAACTACTGTAGCTATTCCCTTGACTCCAGACACTCCAGAAGCACCTGTTTCTTTCCCTCCATATGCCTTGGTCAAAATTCTTCGGGATGATCAACTCCGTCTATTTGAATACCTTAACATTCACAGAGAGCAACTGGCTTCTCATGATTCTCTGCTTCTAGGGGTGCAATCGCATCTTCAGAAGTTGGATACTTCCATTCAAGAACTCAAGAACGAAGTTGCAGTTATCAAAAGTGAAGCTTCTTCTCAAATCGCTACTTCAGCTAAAATCCAGCATCTCGAAAATTAAGTGGAACAGCACCATACTACTGTCCTGTCATGGGCAGATGTGCTTAAAGGTTCGTCTACAATTATCTCTCCACCTTCGTCTTCACCTTCATTTATCTCAGCCACGTTCACTGAGAGTCGTCTGCGAGAACATAAAGCTCTCAATGTTCGAGTTACAAGTATTCCGAACTCTCAAAATGTTGTCGAAGAAGCTGAGAAGTTTTTGGAAGGAAATCTTCAACACCATAGCAAAGGTATGGAAACTGCCTGGCGACCTAAGGACCTGGATACTCTTGTCATCCGCTTCACATCAGTGTCTCACCGGCGTGAAGTTTTAGGGGAGAGATTCGAATTGCGGGATACCAAAGTCTACCTGATCGAAGATCTTACCTCATCCAAGTTCAAGAACATAAGAAAGCAAGACAAGAAGCTCTATCAACTGGCAAGCAACTTATCTATCGTGATGGTATTATCAAACTTGTCGATCGGAAGCCTATAGTTAATGAGAAGATTTCTGAGATAGAGAAATGAAGCCGACGACGAAGACGAAGACGACGACGACGAAGAAGAAGACGAAGAAGAAGACGAAGAGGAAGAACAAGAAGAAAAGAAGAAGATTCTCAACAGGCTGATCATTCCACTTGACCAGGTATTCTCGGTATAGAGTGTGATGAGTCTGCGTCTCTCTACTATCAAGAATCTCTTCTGGTTCATGTGGCGGTTGTTGAGAATCCAATGGGAAACTAGAACACTGTCCCCTACCAGATTTTTTGATCTGGCTAAGGCTTTTCATAATTGACTTACATGAAAAACTGGAAAAACCTTACTGTTGTGTGGGAGTTCTAGTTCATAGGTGACCTCGCCTAGTCTCCTACTAATGGTAAAGGGACCGCAATACCTAGGAGACAACTTAGCACACACTCCTGATTTGAGGGTTTTAGAGTCAACTGGGACTCTCAAGTAGACTTTCTCACCAGCGGAGAACTGCACATCCCATCTGTGTGGATCTGCATAATGCCTGGCTCAATCCTGGGACTGCCTAATGCTATACGCTTAGCATGTTCTATCATCTGGTTTAGGTCCTCTAAAAAGTTTTTGGCTGCTTCAACTTTTTCTTGTTTAAACCCTACAGCTGTGGGTGAGCGTGGCTGAAAACCGTGCATCAGCATAAATGGGCTGTATCCCATGGCTGAATGTTTGGTACTGTTGTAAGAAAACTCTAATATCGAGAGACACTCCTCCCAATTAGTCTGCTTCTTGCTGACGTATGCGCGAAGCATATCCTCCAGCACCTGATTTACCCTCTCTGTTTGACCATCTGTCTGTGGATGATCGATAGTACTCATATTAAGTTTAGTACGGAGATGATGGAATACTGCCCTCCAAAAAATTCCATTAAACTTATTGCCCCGGTCGCTGACTATGCCGGAAGGTAGACCGTACAATTGAAATAACCCATCTACAAACAACCTCGCTAACTCTGGAGCTCTAACGGTTGTTTTGGTCGGAATAAAGTGAGCCATTTTGGTCAGATGGTCAACTGTGACCCATATAGCGTCATTACCCTTTTGGGTTTTAGGCAGGCCTACTATAAAATCCATGGAGATACTCTCCCATTTACCAGCTGGTATTTCTAACGCCTTTAAACGCTCTGCTTTATTTACTTGACATTTTTGGCAATTGGTTACATATTGCTGGACGTCCTTTTTCATACTGGGCCAGAAAAATTGGCTACGAAGAAGCTCATAGGTCTTCTGTATGCCTGGGTTCCCCGCACTAGGATTGTCATTACACTCATATAGGACCTGCTGCCTATAATCCTCTGAATTGGGGACACATACTAATGTAAAGCAGCTATCGAATCGTGACACTATACCACATGTACAAGATATGGCTAATCCGATTTGACGTATGACTCAACATACTGGTCTTGAGGCCCATCTACAATGTCTGTAACAATAGTAAGTATGCTACCTGAAGACTGATGGAATGATGAATCCAAAAATACCTCTATAACAAGAGAAAAAGGATGATCGATGACCCCATATGTACATGTAACCTTTGCTACAACTGGAATATCAGGTGTGCAAGCTAGAACCTCCATTGTAACTAGAACCTTTGATGTGACTGGAATATCTACAGCATTAGATCATGACCTAAAAACTCATTTCCATCCTGTAGCAGACGCACATATGGAGAAAGAGGGCGCACTAGGTTCGGTACCAAATCATCAGTGAGTTGTTGCAACCGTTGGTTAAGACGATCAACAATGTGCAGTAACTGCTGCTCATGGGTGAGCTCATTCCGAGATTTGGTCTAGTTTGTCGGCCACTGTATAGGCATAGAATCTGAGAACCGTGAACGGTTCACAACGGTTCTCAGAACCGTATAGTGAACCGTACGGCTCACAAAGATTTTGTTGGTGAACCGTACAGTAATTAATTAATTATGTTTTATATATTATTGTGCGTAAAAGTCATGCAGTGGAAAGTCAGCGGAATTAATACAGTGGAAAGTCATGCAGCGGAATCCTTCCTCTGATGGCCTCATTTGCACCGCCAGTAAGCCGTGGTTGGGCATTTTGCGCCCTCTGCAATGCAGAGCATAAGCGGTCGTCTAGATATGAGGTTGATCTTGGCGACCTCACCTCCATTGTTTGGATCGATAAAGAACGGAAGCTCATGAAATGTGAGCCTATGGTGACGATGTCCCAGCTGAGTGCTGCCACTATTCCATACGGTTTCGCTCCTGAGGTTCTGCCTGAGCTCGATGACCTCACCATTGGGGGGGTTATCAACGGCTATGGCATCGAAGGCAGCAGACAGAGAGGATTAGAAAGTATTAATAATTAATTAATTAGTAACAGTGACGGACTACAGGATACAGGCCTACTGGGCTACTCTGCATATATTCCGCAGGCCTCTTTACATTTACTGTTGGCTATGTATATTTCTAGTTACGCATTTTATATTAGTCATGTACAGGCCCCAGAGCCTTTTTATATGCTTATGACCCGCACTGGGTCCTTTTTTATGACATTGACTGGCCTTGGGCCCTTATTATATGGTTATATGTGGAGTGGGGGCCGTAGGAGGGCGCACTATTTCCCCTCCACATTTTGCCTCCCTTTACTTTTGAATTCCTATTTTAGGGTTCATTGATAGGGTATTTATAGGGGCATTTGTACACTCATTTTTCAGATTATTGATTGTTATTGCTTGGGCTCTTCGTGGGAGAACCTATTGTCTTGTCTATTGCTTGTAGGGCTTTAGTCTATTGCTGTCTTTTATGCTTCATTGATTCAACACCTGAGATTTTGATCATAACTTGGTATTAGAGCACTTTTTTGATTGCTGAATTTCAGATCAGATTTTTTGATTGGGTGCCCATTTTCCTTGCTGATTTTTCTCTCTTTGCTGAGGGCTTTCGTCTCTTTGCTTCAGCAACATTCAGCACAGTTTGGAGGAGGACCAACTCCCATCAGAGCATTTTCCTTCGCGGAGCTTTAGCAGATAGTTAGCGGAAGTACTTCCGCTAAATTTGGCGGCCGGAAAAAAAAAGAAATTTTTTTTTTTTTTTTTGGGCAGATTATTTCCGGCGCCCAAGTTCCAAATACTTCCGCTAAATTTGGCGGCCGGAAAAAAAAAGAAATTTTTTTTTTTTTTTTTGGGCAGATTATTTCCGGCGCCCAAGTTCCAAATCCTTTTTCCTCTTTTTTTTTGAATCCTCCATTTGATTCAGGGAAAGGATTCCCAGCCATCTTTTCAGCATTGATTGGAGGCTGTCCAGCGCCCTACTTCATCACATTTTTCAGCCATTGTTCCAGCAGAGTTTCAGCCATATTTCAGCTTTGATTGGAGGCTGTCCATCGCCTTATTTCATCACGTTTTCCACAGATTTCCAGCCATATTCTCAGCAGTGATTGGAGGCTGTCCAGCGCCCACTTTCATTCTCCTTGTGGTCACATTTTTCAGCCAGCTCTTCGCACACGCTTGGAGCCCTATCGAGAGGTATCTTTGCTGGTTTTTCCTTGCTTTCCACACCTTTTCTTGACATTTGTCATTTCCTTTCTTGCTCTTAGTGTCGTTTGTGTACCTAAAGCGTATTTGGGGTGACGACAAAAGTCCACTCCCTCCAATATTAAGCTTTTCTTACACTCTCTTTATGTCCTGCATTCCTTGACCATGGATACTTCCCCTACATCTTCTGAGCCTCGCATACCGTCTTCCACTTACCTTGACGAAGTACGGCATGAATTCCGAGATCATCTTAGGGAAGCCATGAGTGATGTACGCATTGATTTACGCCAGGAGTTACGAGAGACGTTCACTGCTCTTTTTGCCCAGATTGCTACACTATTATTACAGTCCAGTGTTTCTCCACTATCTCCACCTGTTCCCCCACAACGTATATTTCCACCACCCGAGACTCCTTCATCCTCTGGTCCTTTGCCACGAGACTTTAAGGATAAGGTTCAGCTTACTGTGTATTCTGGGTCATCCAATGGGAATGAACTCGAGAATTGGTATTCTAAGCTTGAGACCTACTTCCTTATGTTTCCTAAGACTGACATTTAGCGGATACATTTGGTTGCTTTACATTTGGAGGGCCGTGCTGCTACTTGGTGGCGCATGTTTCGCCAGACGGCTTCACACCCTGGCCTTGCTAGTTGGACAGAGTTTATGACAACACTCCGCCTAGCGATGATTGATCCTCAGTGGCTTATTTGACAGCGCGACATCTTTCGCAGTTTATCTCACACTGGTGACTTGGCTGCTTATACGACACGGTGTACAGAGCTTTCCTATCTATTCCCATATATTTCTACATTGGAGCTCATCTCTCGCTACGTTGCTGGTCTACGAGGCGTACTCAGGTATGATGTTTCTTCTTTTTTTCCACTCACTCTTTCTCACACCATCTCCATTGCTACCGCACTGCAGCACAAGTACTCTCCCATCTCTTCCTCTGTTTCTCGTCCTTCGCGTCCTTTCACACGTCCTATTTTTTCCTCTCCATCCTCTGCTAGTCCCACATTTGTCAGTTCACCTTCGTCCACTCTTCCTTCTGCACCACGTCCTCCTGTTTCTCCTCGTCCTGTTTTTGTTCGTCGCTACTCACAGCCTGAGATGTCTGAGATCCGTGAGAAACGCTTATGTTTCAACTGTAAGAGTCCTGATCATATCGCCCGTGATTGCCGACAGCCTGCCACTGCTATTGCCGTCTATTTCCATGATGCTGACACACCTGATGATAGTCCTGATTCTGCCATATGCCTTCATATTCTTGATGATGACCCACCTGTTGATCAGTTTGCCACACCCACTGAGCCTGTTCCTGATCCCCCTGATCTAGCTGTATGCCATGCTCAGCTTGCTTATGCTACTTGGGCCGGTAAGCCGGGTCCACGCCATATCCGTCTTCGCGTATGTATCACTGGTCGTGAGTTTATTGCCCTTCTTGACACGGGTAGCACTCACTCGTTTCTCAGCAGTCATATTACTACACGCATTCGTGCTATGCCAGTCACTACGCCTCATCCCCTGCATGTTGAGGTTGCCAGCGCACACTCTTTTCCTAGCACGCAGATGTATCAGCAGCTTTCATATCGGATTGGAGACTTTCTTGGTCAGGCAGATTCTCATATTATTCCACTTACACGGTACGATCTTATCCTCGGTGCTGATTGGTTTGCATCCCTTGGTGCGGTTACAGTAGACCTCCAGCAGCAGACATTGACATTCTCTCATGATGGTACTCAACATATATTTTCCGGTATTGATTCTCGGCAGGACTATCAGCTTATTTCCAGGAAGCAGTTCATACGGAGCCTCCCGAAGGCCCACTGTGCGGCTATTCTTTATGTTCAGCCAGTTCAGCCTATTGCGGATGCCCCACCTTTGCCACAAGTATTTTCTGAACTGTTGCGTGAATTTGAGCATGTTTTTAGAGAGCCGACTCAGTTGCCACCTTTATGAGATGTCAACCACCATATAGACCTTGTTTCCTCTGCATCACCTCCTCCTCGTCCTCCTTTTCGTATGTCTATTGTTGAGCGCGAGGAAGTCCAGCGTCAGGTGTCTGATTTATTACGTCAAGGCCTTATTGTTCCTAGCCACAGTCCTTTTGGTGCTCCTGTATACACATAAGGATCTTAGTGATCGTCAGTACCGTTGGCTTCAGTTTTTACAGTCCTTTCATTTTGATATCCATTATAAGCCTGGTAAAAGTAACGCTGCTGCTGATACTTTGTCTCGTTTACCTGCTCTTACTTACAGTCTTGTTACGTCTCCCCACTCTTGGTATGATGATCTTCCTCAGGCTTATGCCACATGTCCAGACTTTCGTGATGTTATGTCGTCTGCCTCTCGTCCTTCCTCTCACCCTCACCAGGTCTATTCCATTGTTAATCATCGTTTGTTTCACTATGGTTCGTTATGTATTCCCAGCACTCTCGACATACGTCCACAGCTCCTTCTTGATGCCCATTCCTCTCCTGTTGGTGGCCATTTTGGTTTTCAGAAGTCCTTGCTCCGTTTGAAAGAACATTTTTATTGGCCTTCCATGAAGCCTGAGCTTTCCCACCTTATTCATACTTGTGATTTTTGCCTTCGTAACAAGTATTCCCGTGAAAAACCTGGCGGTCTCCTTCAAAGTTGGCCTATTCCTTCCCGCCAGTGGACTGATATATCTATGGACTTCATTTTAGGTCTTCCCCGTACTCAGCGTGATCATGACTCTTGTTTGGTGGTAGTTGATAGGTTTTCTAAACAAGCTCATTTCATACCAGTCAGACGTACTATTACAGCAGAGCAGTGTGGTCGTATATTTATTTCTGAGATTTTTCGCTTACATGGTCTCCCACGATCTATACTTACTAATCGGGATACCAAATTTACATCAGGTTTTTGGACAAAGCTTATGCGTATCTTGGATGTTAGGATACTTATGGGCACTGCTTATCATTCTTTTGCGGATGGTCAGTCTGAGGTTATTAACCGGGTATTGGAGGATTATTTACGACATTATGTTTCTCCTTCTGGTCGTGATTGGGATCAGCATTTATGTTTGGCTGAGTATAGTTATAACAGTTCTGTTAGTTCCAGCACAGGTGTTTCTCCTTTCCTGCTTGCTCATGGATACTCACCAGTTCTACCCGGTATACCTGCTCCTCCAGATGATGCACCTGTTACTATTTCATCTTATCTTTCGAGTGCTCGGGAGATTATTACTAGAGCTGCTACTCATTTACAACATATTGAGCAGCGGTACAGGACCATTGTTGATCGTCATCGGCGCCATGTTGAGTTTGCAGAGGGAGATACTGTTTTTCTCCGGTTACGCTTTGCTCGCCATCGTTTTGTACAGGGTCTTGCTTCTACTGAGAAGCTTGCGTCGCGCTATTATGGGCCTTTTCAGATTCTTGAGCCCCTCAGTCCAGTTACATCTCGTCTTGAGTTACCTGCTGCTACTCGAGCTTGTGATATCTTTCATGTCAGTTTATTACGTGCTGCTATTGAGGATGATGCTCCTCGAGATTCCTCATTTCCTACAGATCCAGAGCTTTTTCTATTCCTGCCAACTGCTATTTTACAGGTGCGCTTATTGCATAGTCGTTGCCATCCGGCAGGTTCAATTTTTGGTCCAGTGGTATGGTCGTCCTATTGAGGAGGCTACTTGGGAGCCCATTGATGTTTTTAATCATACCCCTATCCTGGCTGATCAGGCTCGATCACTTGCAGCTACCATTGCTTCTCGGGATGCTCCGGCTTCTCTTGATGTTCCTTTCTCAGATGGGATATCTTGATGCAGTATTTTTCTCTGGCACTGGTTCTTATCTTATTTTGCCTACATTGGCGACAATGTTCTTTATAGCCAGGGAGAGTTACGGACTACAGGATACAGGCCTACTGGGCTACTTTGCATATATTCTGCAGGCCTCTTTACATTTATTGTTGGTTATGTATATTTCTGGTTACGCATTTTATATTAGTCATGTACAGGCCCCAGAGCCTTTTTATATGCTTATGACCCGCACTGGGTCCTTTTTTATGACATTGACTGGGCTTGGGCCCTTATTATATGGTTATATGTGGAGTGGGGGCTTGT
The DNA here is from genome assembly GCA_029204225.1 of Diphasiastrum complanatum. Taxonomy (NCBI): domain Eukaryota; kingdom Viridiplantae; phylum Streptophyta; class Lycopodiopsida; order Lycopodiales; family Lycopodiaceae; genus Diphasiastrum; species Diphasiastrum complanatum. Next base: position 42,559,289 of record CM055112.1, read on the forward strand.
AGGAGGGCGCACTATTTTCCCTCCACATTTTGCCTCCCTTTACTTTTGAATTCCTATATAGGGTTCATTGGTAGGGTATTTATAGGGGCATTTGTACACTCATTTTTCAGATTATTGATTGGTATTGCTTGGGCTCTTCGTGGGAGAACCTATTGTCTTGTCTATTGCTTGTAGGGCTTTAGTCTATTGCTGTCTTTTATGCTTCATTGATTCAACACCTGAGATTTTGATCATAACTGGTACGGTTCACCCAACGGTTCTTGGGACCCACGGGTCCACGAACCGTTGGTTCTATGTGTATAGGATGAGTCTTAGGGAGGAGGATGAGCTGAAGAAGATGCTAGATGAGTACCTCAAGTTGGGAAACGTTCAACCTTCTTTCTCACTATTCGTGTCCCCCATCTTGCTAGTTAAGAAAAATGATGGTCTTTTTTGGATGTGCATTGATTATCGTGCACTTAATAAGCTCACGATAAAGCATCACTACCCGATGCCATGTATTGATGACTTGCTAGACAACTTGCAGGGTGCGAGACTCTTCAATATGATAGATCTCAAGAGTGGTTGCCATCAGATTAGAATTCGGGAAAAGGATGTCCATAAGACCGCATTTAGGACCCTGTTTGGACATTATGAGTTTTTAGTCATGTTGTTTGGGTTGACTAATGCGCCCGTGACATTCATGATGCTCATATATGATATGTTTAGAAAGTATATGGGGTTCGTGCTGAATTTCGTTGATGGCATCCTAGTGCATCTCCGAACTCTCTTTAGAAAGAGCTACAACACCATATGTTGTATGCTCATGCTAAGAAAACCGAGTGGTGTTAGATTCGGGTTGAGTAATTCGGTCACATTGTGATGGCAGAGGGAATTTCTATGGACCCAGCCAAGGTGGCTATGATATTGAATTGGCCTAGGTCTATATGAATTAGGTAGCATGCGGGCCTTCTCCAGGTTGGTGCTGCTTTAACAAACCAGCTGCGTGGACAAGACCTAGAGGTGAGTTGGGATGAAGAATCAAGAGTAGTGTAGCGGTTGACTGGCTTTGCTCGTTAGTGCCAGTCTCTTTCATAAGGCCCTTCACCTCCAGATAATCGATAAGAACTTGGTACGTAGGTCCTTGTACAAAAAGTTAATGTGAACGCATGTGACACCTACTCTTGGGTGATGGCGAAGTGAGTAAGTATTCGGTATATCATTCGGTCTGCGCTAAGCATGATGAAGTTGATGGTATAAGGCTTTGTGCATGGAACCATAAGGTTGAGATTGCACGTCTCCTTTATTACGTTTGGTGCTGTTCTAGTAATTTGCTATGAATTTATCACAGTTCTCTGATCACATGGAGTACAAATAGACAATAAAATGAATTACATAGTAATTTCCAACTAAGAGCACAGTATGAACATCCGTGATGGTCAACAATCGATCCCCTACAATGAAGAGCTGATGAGTCTACTACAAAGACCTCGAGAGTATTCAAATCATAAGTCACCATATGAGTGTGACCTCACCTATTTATACTATACATAATACAGACTATGACTGCATTACCTTGGCACGAAGGTCCATGTAGCTTTGGGCCTATGTACAGTTGTTGAGAAGGATCCAAAAGTATGTGATTCAAAAAATGGTAAGTGGTCCTTTTAAATAAGTCATAACAATGTGCTAAAGTACTTAATGTGACCATGTGCCCCATAATGGCATATTGCCAGTGATGTGAAATATAGTGCTCTATTGTAGTCATATCTTGTTGCAAATTTTTTTCAATCAAAATATAACTTCAAATAGCACATCACTACACAAGTATTGTTTTCAGATATTCGACAATACGAACAAAGACCAGAAACAGACAGCTACTGAATATATATTTGGCATTGAGACCCAAAATAACACGATCTACTCTCAAAAGGACCACTTAATAGCTACATAATCATTTAAGCTGTAGGTTTCAATGAAAGGACTACACAAAGCTTCACTTATGTAGGAATCTGTAAAATAAAGTCTTGAGATTCCCTTAAAAGTTTTATCAAGGAAAGAACACTTCCTAGCTCTTTATATGTCATTAGGAACAGGCAGTGCTGGATATTTCAAAATCTTCGCTTCTAGGCCATCTTTAGACTTAACATACACATTGAAGATTTTAAACTTGGAATCCTAGCATAGGGCATATGCTTTTCTAAGTTCCTCAACTAGTGGGTTTAGAAGGAGAATAATTGTCATGCATATAAATTGTCCCACCTTTTTTTCCTACTAGAAGAATTGATACATGATAATTCTGTAAATTCACTTACATCCAATAACCCGTTTCCCTTTAGGAAACTCAAGTAAATCCCATATTTTGTTTCCTGATAGAGTGATACTCTTCTTTCATGGCCTTTTGCTGAATTTCGTTATTTGCAACTTCAAATAACACGTACGAGCTCATAATCAGCTTCGTTGTTTGTAAGTCATGCAAAAGCTTATGCCTTTCGTTCATTGCCATACCCTAAGAATGTGCATTTATTTTCGTTTGAGTATAGCGTTTGTCTTTGATCATTCGGTATGTGGGCATGGGCTGTGCCTTTAAGGTGTGTTATTGTAGGCTTCATCCAGATTCTATAAGGCTAGGCACTAAGTTTAGAATCTGCAATTTTTGGTATGCCCTCGCTTCACGTTCATACTTCTTGGTGCACTTATTTGGAGATCATACATCCTTTTGTGTGCTAAGTATGGCACTGCTAATGCCCTTTACGGACGCTAAATCCAATCTATGGAAGTGAGGTTATTGAAGATCTACTTAATAAGGCATTTCCAGCACTTCATCCTACAAATATCGGCACATCTGCTCAAGATCTGATTACACCATTCTATTTTCTTTAGTAGGGCTTTGCAATTCTCTTTACAAATTGCAGATTGGATTTCTGTAGGCTGGGGAGATCGAAATTCGTACTTATGGTATTTGATGATTCATATTTTTTCAAAATTTGGCTTATATTATATAAGATCTGATCGTTCAAGTGTGTTCGTTACATTAATTTGCTGCCTCAGCTTTTATGATTTGTTAATTGGACTTCTATGGGTTGAGATTTTGCAGTTTTCATTTGTCACTTACTGTATTGGGCTCTGTTTTTATGTTGTGAGAATCTATTATTGTTGCCATTTGCTATTCATGATTTTTCCGGTAGCTTGGGATGTATTTGCATATTTTGAGCAACTAATTGCTACTATCATCTCGCATTTTTTTTCTAAACAATTGCCTTGGAGTATCTTTATGTGGTTTTTGCCTTATACTCTTACATTTGTGTGGCACTTTTGGTTTGTGATCTAGCTTGTTTTTTTACAAATGTAGTGGAGTTAGAATGGTCTTTCGACGTGACATTTTATTGAGGCATGTATTTGGCATTCTTTGTCCATAAGGCTGGCATGCTATCTAGTGGCATGCAGCAGAGATTTTATGAATTCGTTATTGGGGACATTGATCTTGAAAACCTTTTTTGGCATTCTTCATGTATCTATATTGTAGTTGGATCTACCATCCAAATTTAATCTGTCAAAGTCGTAGTCTTGCAATATCTTCTTCCACATACGTTTTCGATGCTCCTTGTTGATATCGGGACTCTCCAAGTAAGATGCAACCCTTAGCCCTAATTCAAGCTCTTAGGCATTACAAGTAGGCTTTGAAGCTTCGTAGCACAGGTTTCTTTGGTTACTATCAGTTGGACCTGTAAATTCATACTAGATACAACGAATATTTATGGGGTCGTCTACTGACTATTATTGCTCTTCATTGCTTCATTCATATATTTGCATTATCCTCTCTCTATGGAACCTGGGTGTTCTGTGTCATGTTTTACTCATACCTTCTCTTGGATACACAAGTATGGTCCATGTATGTCTTTAGAGAAAGTTGTCTTTCGAGCTGGAAATGTTATGCAACTAGAGTGATAGTTCTGTTGTTCTTGTGCCCTCTGGGTACAAAGGCCCAGATTATCTTCTCTTTCCTTTCTTTCAATGTAGTCATTTGTGAAGTTTTTGGCTTGTACATCGGACATCCAGGTGAATTCTCTGCTCTTGATGGGCATAATAGTTACTATTTTTTCCAAGTGCTTTGAGCTATATTTCAAACGATCTATTTTGCCTTCTAGACCTCGTCTTTTGTTTGTACAATGTTTGAAACTTGATGTTTACATTATTTGAATGTTCAAACACTGAAAAAAAAGAGTGTCTTACTTTTTGGGCCTTCAGGTTATTGATAAAGTTCAAGAAGAGACAGCGAAGCGTTCAGGTGCGAGTTCATTCTTTGCTATATATCATGATTTTTATCTGCTTGCTACATGTGTTTGTAGAGAATTGTTCTGGTAGACAGCCTGGTGTTCGGTCACTGGGTTGGAAATATCTTCAAACCCTTCAAGGGGGTGGAGAGCAATTATGCCAATGTTATTTGTGCATTGATTAGAGAGAGAAACTTGTCCATTGTTTTGAAGTACTTAAACTGGAACTAAGCTTTCTCTCCTTTGAGCAGTCTCATGCCATGATCTTGTATCTGTAATGCTTGTAGGAAGCATATAGAAATTCTTCAGATCTTAAACATGTTGTGGACGGTCAGCATTTCTGTAATGCTTTTTATCTGATGTCACAGTTTTTTAGGTCTGTTTTAGAACAAGAGTCAATCAAAAGTGAATGAGACAAGATCTAGTCTGATCTCTATCACTTATGATGCAGTATTTGACCATTTCTGGCATCTTTGGAGAGGATTTTTCCTATACAAACATAGTCAAATTTTGTCAATAAATCGTCATAGTTAAGGGGTTTCCTTTATCAATCTGAAAAATGTACTCTTATAATGGTAGGTGTTGATCATGCTCAGAGCTTCAATAGTTAAGCTTAGAAAATGGGCACCCCACAGTTTATGTTAAGCTTCCTCTATCTTCATCTTTGTGCTCCTGAAATTTATTGTTGATGTAGTTTTTTGGAATCACAATGTATAGATGTCCTGGCACAGTTAAAAGGAGTCAGTTGGGAGCTATTAGTGTTTGAGTCAAGTTTTTGGATGAAAGCTGTCAGTCATTGAGTACAGTTTTTCATGTTGACCTCCTATCCTTATTAAAGGGAATCTGATGAGATGACTCGAATGCATGACAGATAGAAAGCCTGCTGTGAGTGGTCGTGGCCGTGGCCGAGGCAGAGGAGAAGAGGTAGTTGCTAAAGAAAGAGGTGGCCATGGAGGTTATCAAGAAGACAGAGGCAGGGGAGGTCGAGGTGGTCGAGGACCAGGGCGGGGTGGAAAAGGTTTGTTACTAATCGTATATACCAAACTCATGATGGATTTCTTGTTCTGTTATTACCATGAACCTTTTATCTGCTATCTGTCAGATGAACTTTTAGCTGCCATCTGCAGGTGGTGGACGAGGACGTGGACAGTAGACTTGCCATAAATACCAGATCTTTTCGAGATAAAATATTGACGTCTGTTGCAAGAGGGACTATTTTGGTTGTTAAAGTCATTCAGAGGCTTTGGTTGACTTTTACAATATATAGCCTTTCCTCTGCATGGTGTTTTTGATTCAGTGTTTGTAAGCTGAGGAAAAGTTTGTACACAATCTTGCTTTGAAGTGCTATAATAGTAATTTCTGAAGGTGAGGCATTGTGCATATGTTTTGAGAAGATATATGCTTATAGAACAGTTCAATAGGTTCTTTAAAGACTTCTCTTGAGCGCAAATCTAGCTGCAGCAATTTTCACCTTCTTAAAGCTTGATTTTTTTTTTTTCCCAAAATTTGAACACATTTGATAACTTTATGATTCAAAGAAATTTGTATTACATTTCGTTGTTTTATGATTTAAAGTGTATATCCCATGGTTTTGTCTACCATTTTGGCTGTTGGTACCTAGGTTCTTGCAGATAATGAGCTACTTGTTGTACCATCATAGAACTAGTTAATTTTTTCTGTATTTTATTATGATCGAAGTTTATGGGTGCACAGTGTAGTTGTGCCTCTCTCACATATGAGAACCAAAATATACATTGGACTTTGGGTATACAAGAATTCTCTCTTCATGGGTTACTTGTTACTTGTCCCATTATACACACCATTATCAACTTGGAACTTTCATGGGGCCAAGTTGGTATTGTTTTTGCTTGTAACTTGCTAGTAACACAACTAGTGATACTAACCAACAAGCTGCATCTATTTACATTGCACATCGGGTGCCGATGTCATTTCAACAAATGAGCACAAAGCTCTGCAACTAGTGTGAAGCCTTCAATGTACAAGCTTACCTAAGTGGAATATTATGCCATGTGAGGAAAGGGGTTGTATCCCATTGCCATATTCCATGAACCAAATTTGGTGTTTGAAGATTCTTTTTTTTGTTTTTTGACGGAAGTGTTTTTTGCACTTTAATTGTGAAGTTCCAACACTTGAAATCTCCTTCATTGACCGATATTCTTTCAATTTTCACACAACGGCTGATCAATTCTTGGAAGCCAAACTAGCCTTCCCACTTTCAAATGATTGTAGAGCCAAGGACCATGATGTATGCAAAACATTGGAAGGTTGATTTTCGATTAAACAGTCACAAAGGTCATTGGTTCAAAAATAATAAGGGGCTAGGTAGACATGGTTTTGTTTCCGAGCATTGAAAGATTAATTCACCTATAAATCATGAATTAGAAACTTGATTGGTTAAAAGATAATTAGGGTATGGGCTTTTTGGAAGAAAGCCTCTCTCCCCTAAAACTCATGCCTCCCTAAAAAGAAATAATTTTTGACAAGGTGCCTTGAGGCGCGAGTCTCCAATCTCAACCTTTGAAGAATGTGATGAATATAATTGCTCATTGCATCCAAAGCTCAATTGACCAGAGCGCAGACATTTTTCTAGTAATGAAAGTTCGAGATGTATGAGTCTTTTCATAGATGAAAGTGGTAAGTGTGATAATCATTTTTAGTTATTAAGATAATGTTATAACCTTGTTGTGATACTAGTCTATTGCTACATTTGGATCATATTGATCTATGTGATCCTAGACTACAATATAATAAATATGTCGATCTACATTTTTAGGGTACTACATTCCTAGGCCCCATTACGGTAACACTGATTTTTTAGTTTCAAGATCGTTTACTACACAACATTTGATAGCCATTTCCAAAACGTTGTAACTGGTTTTTGGCCGCTTTCATAGTTAAATTGGCCCTTTGGGACTGTTATGGCCATATTCAGCTAAGGACATGAAATAGTCCTAATATGGTAGACGCCCTCCAGTGTTCAAGATTATTGGTCAAGTCGAGATTTAATTCCACGTCGAGGCTTGTTTGTGACTAATTATCTTGAGAGGACCCAAACACTCTAATTGAGATATATGGAGTAGTGCATTTACGTGTGACGGATATAGATAGGAGGACTACATGAAGAGATGTGACCTATTTATAGTTGACCTGCATGGGGATTGCATGGGTTCATGCACTACTCTCTATATATTAAGGTAGAGATTATCACGTCGACATCTTGGGTTTAGATTACTAGTTGCTCTCTTCTCCTCTTGCTATCACATGGCATGGCTTGGGGGCTAGATCCAGTTTTTGATCTAGGTTTGGTTGGGCGGTTTGGCTCCATAGTCTCTCTTGTTGTGTTTTCCTATCGTCATCTTAGGGGTTTTCCCTAGTGGTCTTTACATTGGTATTAGAGCTCGGCTAAGATGTGATCTTGGATGAGAATGGAGACGAGTTCTACATCGAATTCGAAGTCGAAAGCACTTGGATTGGTATCTCATATTAGAGTGCTGATTTCTCAAATCAAAATTCGAAAGAGGATTCACAAAATTCTGGTTGTAGCTTGCTTTCCAAAATTGTGGTAGAGTGCTCTTCTACAAGGTTGATTTGGGATTATTGATGCTGAGAATTTTTGTGACTTCATTCATAATTTTCTGTTCATTGAGAAAGCTTTCAATTGGGGTAGAATGAACTGCTAACCTAAATCCGGATGCTTGTTTCATTGTTAGATTCTGCTTGGTTAAAGTTTGATTGCATGCTTCAGTCCATAATGTGCTGAATCGTGTCTTCTCGGTTGTATTCATAGATAGATTGATGTAAGTCAATTCATCCAGATAATACGAACAACTAACTTTTTAGTACATGATTCCGATGACTGCATGTTGAGGATAAAGAGATTTGTGCCCACAATCCTCCTGTGAAACTGCATGTTGAAAGACATTGATGGAAGGCAGTTAAGCTAATATTAAGCAGAATAGATAGCTAAGACAGTTGTAGTGAGCAAGCACCTCCTTGGAATTGCTATTTTCCCTGCAAAGTTGTGGAAGCATGAAGGGTGGTTCCAAGAATTGTAATATGGTCGAAGAACACTAGAATAGAAGTTGCCATCTTTCCACGCTCTATTTCTCTGCTTATGGGTTACGAAGAGTTGATTTTGGTGGAAGATGGTTAAGAAGAGGCTTTTCTGGAACTTTTGAAGTGCTGCCAAAGGTCGTTTGATAGCCAACTGCTACTTGGAGTCGGTTTCTCAGAGATTGATTTGTATGAATGGTTCTGCAAATAGAAAACAACTATGGCAATCTAGCTTCTCCTTCTTTCTGGAGCCTCATGAGCTGTTGAACACGCTTTCCTGTTGTGGATTTGAGTTGAAAGGTGCATTTGGTGGACTGAAAATTAATAATTCAAAGCAATTGAAGTATATACCAAAAAATATCTAATATCTATATCCAAATTGGTACAAAGAATTTCATTCATTCAATGATCTTTAACCGCACTATCCGATATTCTAGAGATCTTAAGAATCCATCTGGATTTCCCATACCAGATATGCACATATCTATTCCACCAAGTACTAGAGTACCCCCTCTTTTGTTCCTGATGGATCACAATAATCCATTTACGAAATTGTGATTTAACAAGCATCCATACTTGGTTTTACTGTCACATTAAGCAACCCATCTGAGTTCATTGGAATTCCTACCATCTGAGTTCTCTGATGGCATTGGAATTCATTATAAGTAATACTGAGTAAGATCAAAAGTTACTAGTCCCAGTTGGTAGGGATAGAAGTAATTTTGATAATGGAGTGTCTATATTGAATCAACTTGATCTTGGTTGGAGTACTGCTCTACTACAGATTGTAGTCTATAAGTGCTTGTGTAAGAAGTTCAGTCTAGATCTCCATATTTATAGGAGACTGATGAAATTATTGAAATACAGATAGATTGCTGATTTCTTGCATGTAGTGCTAGAAATGGGGCTATTAACTCATTAGAGTAATTGTAGTACTCTGGATTGAGTTATAATCGTCTGAGACTTGATAGATCTCCTAGAGATTTTAGATGACTGAATTGTTTCATTTTAGAATGTTTGGATATTCAAAGAATATTTCTAGCAAGAAGCACTATTATCTACAAGAAATTGTGGACAGATTTTAGACTATAATTAAAATGGAATTTCTTTAGCTTTTGGATTTGATCTCAGAAATAAAGAGTTAATTTACCCAATGATTCATGTAATCGAGATTACATGAAGGTGATGAACTTTTATTTGGAAAAGATCAACCCGTTTGGAAGATTTAAAGCTTAGTGTATCTTTGGGTTTTGAGTTAGTACTCTCGTGTAGAGACAAGCAATTGAAGAATTGTTGCATCTCTGAGTACTTATTCAGATGGAAATATCAAACTAAGAATAATGATTCATGGGTAGAACTTGAAAGCTTAAGGAATAATTCATGCCTTCTTTTTCCCATTGCAAGGACAGAACCGGGAGGAAGAATGTTACGGCCATATTCAGCTAAGAACATGGAATAGTCCTAATATGGTAGACCGGCCCTCCAATGTTTGACATTATTGGTCACGCCGAGATTTAATTCTATGTCGAGGCCTGTTTGTGACTAATTACCTTGATAGGATCCAGACACTCTAATTGAAACATATGGAGTAGTGCCTGTACGTGTCACGGATATAGGCAGGAGGACTGCATGAAGAGAGGTGACCTATTTATAGTTGACCTGCATGGGGATTGCATAGGTTCATGCACAAGACTCTACTCTCTATATATTGAGGTAGTGATTATCTCGTCAACATCTTGGGTTTAGGTTACCAGTTGCTCTCTTTTCCACATGGCATGGCTTGGGGGCTAGATCTAGTTTTTGATTTAGGTTTGGTTGGGCGGTTTGGCTCCATAGTCTCTCTTGTTGTGTTTTCCTATCCTCATCTTAGGAGTTTTCCCTAGTGGTCTTTACAGGGACTCCCATTACGTCTTTTGCGGACAGAATTTTAGTGGTGTGTCATATTTTATCTGCTTACCCAGTATTCTTTTCCTCCGCTTTCATTTGCACTCGTGCTCTTCTTGCCACCATTTCCAAGCAACTCCCCCGCTTCCTTTGGGCGGGGACATGCTCCCTTTTGTCTTGGGCCTAGGTATCCCTGATCCCTCTCTTAAGAAACAAACTTTAGTTTACCATTGTTTGACTTCCTTCTTGCCTCTTCCCAACACTAACACCTTATGTTGCTCCATTTCTTGTCTTGGGCTGCTGCAACTCCGCCTTTGCTACGGCCCCCTCCTTTTGCCAAACTTCTTAGCTTTGGAGGCTCTTTCTACTTAAAAGGACCTTTCATTCTCAAGAACCTGGCCAAAACCCTCCTTGACCTATTTTCCCTTTTCCATCGCTTGCCTAACGTCTCTCTCCCTGCTGACGAGCCCATTTGGACCTCTTCTCTTTTTGCTCCTAACTTCCTCCCTTGGTTCCGTTTTTACCAGAGATTTTGCCAGAGTCCTGCAACCAAGGGCCTGTCTACTCTTCGACCGTTGATTCACATCCCTCTTTGCTAGCTCCTCCCCTACGTCCGCCTCACTCTCAATGAACGCTCTCTTCTTGAGCTCGTCTCTTTTGTAGGCCTTGGCCTTTGCATTGTCTCTGACTCTTTCTCTCAGCTTGACGGCTGGGAGCCTACCCTTCAGCCCTCCCTTTTTACCTACTCTGCTGCTCGCCACCGTTCTCACCCGTCCCTCCTCCTCACCTTTTACAATTCCTGCTGGGCCTAGTTGTGGACTCTCCTTCTGCCTGGTGAGCTAGATTTGCCACCATCCGGTCTATTCCTATTGGTAAGCTCCGCTATTTTGCTTTTCGTGTCATCTCCAATTCCCTTCCCCTTAGAGCCAAACGACCTTTTCTTTCCGACCGTTTATGCCCAATTTGCCTGTAGCATGAAGAGACAACTGAGCATCCGTTCTTTCATTCTGAGTAGACACTTGTGGAGGAATTTGCAAAGTTGTTGGGTGGCCTTACCTCCGCTCTCGGTGCCTTCAGTTTTGCTTGGCGACTCACAACATATTCCTATGGCTTCAATTACCTTTTGGCATGTCTGCAAGGTCTCTTTGCTATGGAAATTATGGATTGCACGAAACCAGTTGATTTTTGATGGATCTTCTCTTGGTTGTTATGTCCTTTCAGTTTGCCATGCATTAGCTATAGTTGTTAGTTGTACATTTTTCCGGATTGTCTCTCCCTGCTTGGTGTGCTTCTGGTCCTTGGATGATTGCATAGTCTTCCGTTTGGAAAGGATTGCTTTGAACTTTCTGTTAAGGACATCTCTCTGTACATGTTGTTGATATATAATCGTAACTTAATGGTTTTGCAAAAAACAAAACATAGCAATAGATAGTATATTTTTTCATGTAACATGACATTTGGTTTATATTGGAATAATAGTAAAGATCACGTTCTCAAAATAATGCACTTGTTTCAAACCTCCAATATCTTCTTGTTTTTTTTTTTTGCGTATAGGTTCCATGACCCTCCAACATTAATCATGCCTATCCCATACATAGGATGGCAAACAACTACATCTCGATGATTGATCTCATATGAAATCGAAAGATTATCTAATTATAATTTTAAAGAAAAATATCAGATTATCAATTCTAGTACTTATCCAAGTGCCTCTATCTTATAGCTTATCCTCGTCAGATTCAATGTTAGTAGCAATTGGTGTATGTAATTGAGAAATTTTGCTTAAAAAAAGGTCCAAGCAAGTCAAGTCTTGCAAACATTTAATCTCACTACATACCAATGCACATAAGACATGCAACACAAGCCATTTGATGAATCTAAACACCCAACCACATATGCACACAAACCAATTTAGAGTGGTCTAAAATATATTAACAATGTTATTGGGCTGCCTTGTGATATTTGCAAATCTATGCTACTTTAAAAAGAGAGAAAAAAGATTTCGTCACACTACTTTCCTTACAACTTTTGAATGATAGATTTGATTTTTTGAGATTTTTGACACATGAAAAATCGAACATGAAGGGCTTCTCAACACATCAACAATATTTGGAATTGAATTTTTTGCTTAAAATTGGCCACAAATTTATTTTTGATATTTTTGATTTTACTTTTCATTTTAAAGTAGCATGCATGTGCCAAATTCACAAGAGAGTCCAAAAAATGCTCTGAAGAATAGCCTTGGGCCTTTATATCCACCCCTATCAACAATGATGTGGAAAAGGGAGCTCAAAATGTGAATTTTCGGCCTATACGCCTATGGGAAGGGAGCCAAAAAATGTTTAGAAAAATAAATTTCAATAGCTTTGTCAATTTCCATAAGTGGAAATGACTTTTAAAATGTGAAAAGTAGCTTGGGCCTCCTTTTGCGGCCCCATCAACATTGATGTGGGTGTGAAACCAAGGCTTGAATGTAATTTTTTTTTAAAAAATTTTGGGATCTTTGCTCATAGAGCTCCCCTCGAAAAAAAAAAAAAAAAGAAAGTATTTTTCGGCTTCCCTCCCACCTCCGCCATATTTCAGCCTTGATTCAGGGTATCACCGCTGATGGGGGTGGGCATAGAGGTCCAAAACTACACAGAATAATGTTTTTGTTTATGAGGAATCTACTACACTCTACCAGGCATTGTAAAGAAGTGATACGTTATTAATTGAGTATAATATTAATGAAAGCTAATTGGCCGTTTGTAAACAAGAAATTGGTCTTCGGATACAATGTCATTCATGGTTAACTCATAGGGGAACATATATAATGCAACAAGAGGTGGATTTCTTGAATCTAGTGATTGTCATGATGAGTAATTCAATTTATTTGAAAAAAAAATGTTGAACTTGCACATACTTACTTGCAAAAGGCCTTTTTTTTTAGAGCTTAAACATACAATTAAATATCAAAAAATATACAAGTGCATGACGATGGCAACCCGAGGCCAAGTCAGTCAAAAGTCCAAAAGGACAACCTATAAAGGCAAGGACTTTAGCACACTACGTAGGACGACATTCCAAACAAACAAACTAGTCTGCATAAAAAAACGTGGCCAAACGAGACAAGTCATAGCCAAGTGAGGGGAAGTAACACCCTCAAAAACTTGTTGATTCCTTGTCGTCCAGATCTTCCACACTACTGCTAACCTGCACACATGCCAGAGAGTGAGAGTACATCGATCTAATAAGTGAGAGTCGCCCAAGCCCAACAGGATGGTGTCAATACCTAGAGAAAAGGTGAAATCCCAATGAAGAAGCAAATAGGCCAGCTCCAACCATAGGTCTCGCCGACAGTAAAAGAACAGTTACTCAACCGTTTCTTCTTCCAGTTGGCAAAGTGGGCAAAGGCGGTCATTCATAAACAACCATTTAGACAGCAAGGGAAGAGATTTAGTAAGAATGTGATACGCAAGGTATCTACGCAGGGAGGGAACAGGAGATACGAAGGCGCTTGCGCCAAGTAGACGTAGAATGTGAGACCGACCATAGGGAGTTAAAAAATTGAAAAAAGAGAGAAGGAAACCATCGAAAATGCAGGGTATTGTAGCAGAGAAGAGAGCAGTCTAGAGGGAGAATTCCAACCATGAAGATCAAAGGGGAGAGAGGGAGACACATGGAGAGGGGTTGCAGACGAGGAGGCAAGGAAAAGGAGGGCACATTCACTTCTAGATATCTAATCAATGTACTTCACAAGTATGGCATGAAAGACTGCAAAACCACAAACTCACCTATGGATCCAAGATTCAAACTACAGAAGGAAATGTGCCAATATCCCTATCAGTCGATCATTGGCTCTCTCATGTATGCCATGATCTGTACACATCTTGATTTTGCTTTTATAATCAGCACATTGTCTCAGTACATGTTGAAACCATGCCTACCACAGGTATTCGAGGCTAGTTTGTAACTAATAACCTTGAGAGGACCCAGACACTCCTATTGAGACACGTGGAACAATGCATGGCATTGGCTCTCTCATGTATGCCATGATCTGTACACATCTTGATCTTGCTTTTATAATCAGTACATTGTCTCAGTACATGTCGAATCCATGCCTACCACATTGGAAAGCTCTACAGAGAATATTGAGGTACATACACGCCACAAAACATTATGCTTTGTGTTATGATGTAAATTCAATGGATGCATTAATTCTGAAAGCTTATTCAGACTCAGATTGAGCTGGAGATGTTACGACCATATTCAGCTAAGGATTGGGAATAGTTCTAATACGGTAGACTGGCCCTAAGGTATTCGAGATTTTTAGTCACATCTCGATTTAATTCCATATCAAGGCTAGTTTGTAACTAATAACCTTGAGAGGACCCAGACACTCCTATTGAGACACATGGAGCAGCGCATGGCATGTGACAATGGTATGCATGAGGATTGTATGGGATATGCGACCTATGTTTAGATGGACTGCATGGGAGGTTGTATGGGTGTATGCACATGCTTCTTACCCCTATGTATACGAGTAGGGACACGGCCTCCTCCATTCTAAGTTTTGGTTCTTGGTTGCTAGCCTCTCTCCTATCCTCAAGTATTCACTTGCCATGGCTTGGGGGTGAGGTGATGATGGATATCATGATGGCAAAGCATCCAATCCCTCTTGTGGATTGATTAGATCCATTTTAGGTCCTTAATGTCATAAATTTCACATGTTTTAGTCTCAAGCATTTTACTAAGATGTGGTGTGCTTCCATGCAATACATAAGAGTTTTTTGTTGGATGTGATAACAAAGATGGCACATGCCATGTCTATGTCTAGGTTAAAAAGAGTTCCTATCAAAGCAACCCTCAAAGTAGTGATTTGTTTTTCAAAGACATCCAAAGTTGCAAGTTATTGCGCTGGGATCACGCATTTTTGGTGCAAAAAGTGTTCCAAAAAAATGTTTACTTGATGGATAATGAAATAAGAAACACCAAAAAAGGTGGGGACAAGGATTTCTCAAGTTTGACCTTGGATTCAAATCAAGAGATTAGTTAATTACATATCAAAAACACAAATAATTAGATGTTGACTAGGATCACATAAGTATTCATGGCATACAGCCATCGATAAAGTATATCAAATATTGGGTTAAAAAAATTGTTAAGGCCTGTGAACTAAATTCACAAAATGTCAAAAAGGAAATTATCTTTCCACATGCATGCAAATAGGCTCCTTACAACAAACGATGAGGAAATTTTGCTAGTCAAAATCCTCATGATCCACAATTTATAGTTTCTCAAAGCCCAAAGTCGTTGGAAACTAAATTGAGCAACTCGGTAGTTGTCATTGTCTAGGGGAGGGAGAGAGAGAGAGAGAGAGAGAGAGAGAGAGAGAGAGAGAGAGAGAGAGAGAGAGTTGTGGACGCTGTATTCATTATTTTGTTGTATTGTCCTGCTATCTCCATGCCTTCATTTAATGCTCTTTTGACTTTGTGCAAGGCAGGGATGAATGGTTTGTAGGTCAAAAAGATTACAATTACCTAGAGTAGAATCTACACTTTGGTTCAATTGTGGAATAGATTCGTCTGGAAAACTCTGATCATACTTTGATTCAGGTATCTATCAGGATCTCCTCCTGTTGTATCTCAGTAAGGTTCATAATCATTTACCTCGCTTCTGATGCATGTGATTTTTTGTTAGACTCTATTCAATTGTAGGAATAGATGAGATTTAGTACTTCATTCATGTGTCACTTGTCCTTGAGATGGAAAAAAAAACAGAATATCAGTTTCTTGATAAAATTCACCCACATTACCAAAAGATTTGGCGATGGACAAACAGAGTCAGTTGTTGGTAACCTAGAGGAGTGTTTGTATGAACGTGTATTTAAAAGGACCCATGAAGAGTTGGTTAAGTAGCATTCAGGAAAACTTAACAAGACTTAACAAGGTATAACTTCAAATCATATTAGACTATTGAGCACATACACTATTTATTCCTATGATTGTGTTACTAAACTATTAAACACATACAATTATAAGACTTTCCGCAACCCTCATGAGTTTGGGTCACATTTTATCTATCCATTTAGTATCACAATACATGGATTAATGTGTAGCTTCAAGACCTGAATATTATTTCATTGCATACAAATCTAAACCAACATCTCTATCACTTGTTTTTTCTGATGAATCAAAATGAAAGATGTGAGATAGAAAAGTATACCCATCCATGCTCGACCTATACCCCTTCTACTCCAATGTAAAATCAAGTTGGGTCCTCTCTTCAAGATCTATCTATCAAAGCTTGGTGGATGGGACCCCCAGAAATGTGCTATGGTGCTCCAACACTCCAAAAGACTCCACATAGTTTATATGGTAGCTATAAGCACCAAAAAAATTTTTTTTAACAAAGCTCTTAAGTTTACAACTCTAAATCTCTTTGTTGCATTGTCTTTTACATCGATTATCTGAGTCAATTATCTGCACATGTATCAAAGCAGTGTTTACTCAATGCCAGAACAAGCTTCCAATAGCTACTTTCATGCAAGACCCCAGAAGGTTGACTGACAAGCTGGGACAGGATGTTCTATATTTTACACCGGCATATTATTCACTTCCATGATGCTTTAATTGAACTATTAAGATTGTGTACTTATTAGGTATGTTAAGATACCCACTTTTGAGTCCATTTGCAAGCTCTTCATAAAGGTGCTCAAATGATGTAATAACATTCTCCATTCAATGGCTATGTTGGTATAGCCTCAATCTGTAAATCACGAAGTCCAAATACTAAAGCCACCACCACCCAGAGGATAAGAAATCCTATAATAATAAATCTTATTACAGCTGTGCAAGATTCAAACGAGGTTGAATGGTCCACAGGATACATTCCCTCCTCCCTTTCAAGATCTTCAGAATTCCAAGTTATGGATGCCCTAGAATCAACAGATCTATGTTGTTCATTGTTTGGGATAAGAGCTTCGTCACATATTGTGCATCTACACTGACCAGCCAAACACAGTGATATGTGGCCTAGACCTCCCACAAATTCTTCAAGCACTTGAGTGTAGTCCTCACCTGCTAAACATATTTTTTGACGTGTAGCCGGTTCTAAGATCTGCTCAAAAATGCAAATCAGTAAAATACAGAGGCAAGGTATGAAGCACATAAAATAAAAGCTACTTGTGATTGAGAGGCCAAATATCTCATATAAATAGCTCTTTCAACTTGTCCCCAATTTTATTTAGTCTGAAAAAGGAAACCCACAAAAATAGCACCTTCAAAATTGCGCTGGCAATATCTCCAAGAGTATCTGGAAAATTGACAGCAACAAGCGCAGCCAAACGTGTGGGATAGTGTTCTTTGAAAAGAATACAGCAGGACTTCGTCAAATGCATTGCGAATCCATTGACAGATACTCCTTTGCAGTCCATTATCACTGTGATTCTGGGATCATTGGGATGAAGAAGATTTAATATTCCAAACTCCACCTGAGACACTGTTAGCATAGACAAAGTTAACAAAGTATCAACTTGCAAAAGTGGCATGTTGGCTTTCCACTAGATACTCCAATAGTCTGTACTATAGCAAGGTTTAAACTACATCAAGAGAATCAGAAAATATAAATATATATATATATTCATGCCAAAGATAATTCTAAAGGACAACCCTCTCAAGGTATTCACTTCCTGAAGAGAATGTAGGCCAAACTTGATGTAGCTCAGCCTACCTCCGTTTGTTACCTTTTTGGCTAATTCGCCTGCAACATTCTTGCAGCCTTTAGCACTGGCATTCTTATTCCGATACTGATTGCCTTAGTCTTGAAATCAAAAGTTGCTTTATTCAGACCTTTTCCCATTGAATTCATTGACATTTGTTGAAAGGAGTAGTTCTAGTTGATCAGTGTTGCCACAGTATGCATACATTGGCTGATCTGCACGTCTGGCCATATGGGCTGCCACATGGCCTTCCATGCATGTACAGTGCCCTAATATATACACTAGGAAAAATAGGTGCACTGGGAAATGAAGATGATCAGAACCATAAACGTATGAAGCCCCAAATTTGATTTGATGGGTCATATTTTATTGTAACGATGTTTTTTTGGCCCAAAGATATAGATTGAAAAAATTCAAGCATATGTTCCAGAACTCTCTATTTACCTTCTCAGAAACTTGTCAAAACTTATAGTTGTCATAAACTTGTGCTCCATACGACTCATGAAATGGCATCTAGTTAGCCGCTTGCTTGCTTGTTTTGCCTACCCTCTAAACAGGTTCGTGCTTGGGGTTCAGAGGCATTAATTGCAATCCTTTTTTTTTCACAGTAGAGTCCCAATTTAGGTCACGATTCAGTATAGGGTTATTGCACCTCTTTCGAGAGAATAGGAAAAAGGAGAAACATAAGGAGAGGAGAAACGAGAGGAGAAAAGGGAGGAGAGAGGAGAGAATAATTCATTACTGGAGAGACAATAGGAGAGGGGGAACTTAGCAGTGTTAGGTTAATCAACTTCCAAGAAGGAGAAATTAGAATAGGAGTTACGAGTAAGGTGTTTTAGTAGTATTAGGTAGACGAAGGAGAGAGTTAGTTGCAGTCGCAATTTGATGAGAAGATCAAAGCATTGGAAGATTTCCACAGACAAGCGAACAAGGAACCTGAGAAGTTTGCGAAGACTTTTCCTACCAGGGAAAATGTCTGGTGTTCTATTTGTACAGGAAATCACACAGTGAATGAGTGTTCTCAATTGAAAAAACGAATGGAAATCAGTGTATGCCATTTGTGTAATTTGCCTGATCATGAGACTGCTTTTTGCAACTTCAATCCTCAGATAATTCAGCAACGAAATGCCCAAATGGGATATCGAGAACCATAGCATGGAGGAAATCTAGTAGCTAGACCTCGACAATCTGCTCTTGGATACCCAGAACGTTTAGCCTTATCTGGCCCACCAAAGCACTCCGCTCCTCCTGCCAATTTGATGGAACCAGAACCGTATAGAAGTGCCGAGCAATGGAACTATGGTAATGATCAAGGTGTATCTTCAGAACAGTATGCTATTAGGAGACAAAACAGGAGAGGAGGCGTTAAGCAATAGAAGTCTATGAGTTTAGTGTGAGGTAGTAGAGTTGTTAGGAGTGTAAGAGTTTATTGTAGGTAATAGAGGTGAGAGGAGTGTTACAAGTTAGAAGTTAAAAGTTAGGAGAGTTGGGAGTTCGGAGTCATGGTGAGATCTAGAGATCCCAAATGGGATGATGTAACAGTTTCTTCGACATATGGTAGCTCGGGCACAAAACGATGGACATGCAATTATTGTCATATGAGTTACACAGGTGGCCCAGGCCGTATTTGAGCACACCTTTGTTTGCTTGGCTACGAGATTGGACCATGCCCACAAGCACCACCAAAGCTCTTGGCCATGATTGTGAGACCAAGAGCTGTTCGAAGAGAGGAGATCATCCATCCAGCCACAGGTGAGCATCATACACTCGTAACCTTATTCTTTTGCTCTTGAAATTTGAATTTTGAATGATAAATTTACATTGTCACTTGTACTATGTAGTGACTATTATTTAAATGATTTCTAATTTCATGTGTTACAACAGGATCAGCTCCTTCAATTAGGCATGCATCCAACTCAGCTCAAAGTGAGGAAAATGCAGAGGCTGGCACATCTACACCACATGTAGATTTAGTTGGCCCCTCTACTTTGAGAGGCGGCGAGGTTGCTTTAGGGTTAGAGAGTAATATGTGAAATCATTTCGGGGTGACAACAAAGACTAAGGCGAACGTAACTACTAGAAGAATGTCTTGTTCTACCTTTGTGACCTCCCCTTCCATCTAGCAAAGAATCCTTCTTCAAGGTTATGGTTGAGAGCATTGCCCCGATAGACGCCCCGTTAGACACCACCTACCATGGACCTAGCATGGAGTCATTACGTACACAAGGAACTTGAGCCCATTCGTGAGTCATGGAAACAATTCGGGCACCCATCATGACTAATGGTTGGAGTGACAACAAGAGGCAACATATCATTGATATTTTAGTGTCTACCTATCACAAATTGCAACAAGCATTGAGCATTGAAAAATCTAACACGTCATAAACTCGTTAGTAGTTACTCACCATTGTTTCAGGTGAGTAACTACTAACGAGTTCATGACATGTGTTAGATTTTGCAATGCTCAATGCTCATTGCAATTTGTTATAGGTGAGTATATCTACTTCCACATCAAGCAAGCCATCAACGATGTGGAGCCTCGAAATGTTATGCAAGTCATTACTGACAATGCGGCAAATTGCAAGGCCGTGGGGGATTTGATGATGGAAAATTACTCCATCTTTTGGATTCCATGCATTGCACACAATGTCGACTTATTGATCGAGGACATTGCAAGTATGCCCTAGTCTCTAGAGTCTAGTTACAACTTTCTACTTAGCAATAACTTTTATTTAGTTTTACAATTCTAGCATCCGATTGAACTTTGAAGATTTTACATGTCTTGAGTCTTGACTCTTGCTTTTGCCCTCAATTTTCAGAATCACATATCTCAAAATCCTTGGTCCTAGTTTGTTTTTGCTCTATGATCTATCATTGTACATGCCTTGCTTATGTCCAGCTCTTCCTTGGGTGAAAGAGGTCCTAAATACTGCATGGTTCTTGGTGAGGTTGGTCACCAACAAACTAAAGGTCCTCGCACTATATAAAGGCTTTAAAAATTTGGAGATCCTGAGACCTTCCCCAAGTTATATTTGAATCTTGAATCTTGAATCTTGATTCTTGACGTCTCATTCTCTATGCTAGGATTTGGGTTTGGGCAATGGGGTCAATGGGGTTTAGTGTCTAGCAGCTAGCTCAAGACTTATCTAGATGTTGCCTTGAAGTTTGGATGCATCAATGATTAGTTAACCTTTGTGTTCAGGTTTGCATTCATATTTATGGTCTTGGAGCGACTCCTATAGGTATTACACACCCTCATGCAGATGGTTGCTTCTAACATGTCGGTAGAGTGGAGTGGATCTCGATCTAGGGATTTGAGACTATCGTCTTGTCATTGCCCCTTGGAACGAGGCAAGGTCAATTGTTGCTTGGTTGCAACCATTGCACACTATTCTACAACTCACAAATAGAGAGGGGTCCACCATGGGCTTCTCTATGGGTTTATGGATAGGTTGTCTGAGCAGCTTGATCGCTGAACTAAGCTGAGTTTTGCTAGGTATGTACCATAACTTCATGGCCCTTCTAATTTCTTTCATTTCCATTTTACAAATTTAGTCTCAAGTTTGAAGTTTGAGCCTTGTCAATTTGAACCAATGACATTCATTTCTTAATTTGCAAGATTCAAAAGATAAAGGCCAAGTGGGAGAGCAAATGGAACTAGTTTCATAGCCTTTACATGCAGTTGTCCATGTGCTGCATCCCCTATGGAAGACATCTGGCCCCAAGATGTTCCATGACCATGAGCTTGAGGATGGGTGGTCTAAATGGTAATTTGTGTCCATTCAACATTGTCATGTGCACTTGTAATTCTAAAATCAGTGAACTGTAATTTGGTTTTGGCATTTAGGTTTCAGTTGTCTACAAGCAACAATGAACGTATGTATTCAATAGCAATCTAATCTCTATAAGATTTTACAAACATTGTCGACATTATACATCTTGCAGGAGATATTTTCTAGTATTATATCTAAAAAAATAAAAAATTTGCCGATTTTTTCCAATTCTTTCAGGAGGGATCTGGTTTGCAACCACGATTCATCCAAATTTATTTGATTCTATCAAGAGAAACAAAAATTTATTTGATTCTAAGAAAGATCGAGTATGAACCAGCATTAAGTCCAATTGCAGATGTTACCATCAAGCTTCAATACCAGTCACCAAATGTAGATCACCTCTATCTTTTCTAGGCGATGCCCTTTGTCAAATGCATTCTCAAATTCAAAGGGCAAGGTAGAGATTTCCTCTAACGTCGAGATTCCACTTGATCGTTTCTTTAACGACTTTTGTGGAATATAGGATGTACTTTTACCCCAACACAAGGACAACATAATTCTCTTTACAATCTTGCATGGATTCTTATACCTTGGAGATAGCGTATGGCTTTTTCGAATTCAAACTATTTGAGGATCTTGTAGAGTCTCAATGTACATCCAATTTCCGACCTCAAACTCTATAGGGGAACAACTTTAGCATAGAACCAAAAATTGTCTTGAGCCATTCTAATACTTTCCTTAGCCCCTTGCATCGTTTCCTGCATAACCTACAAGATGTTAGTTGTAGCTTGTAACTTGAGACCTTTGGGTCTGACAAATAAATGCTTCACACTCTTGTATGCGAATTCAAACATTGAAAATTACTTTTCTCAATCTCAATATCATCTGGAAACATACGCCCACAACATATTTTGTTGATATGTTGGGTCTTTCCGTTGTATCTTCTTTTATCACTAAATGCATGACTAGTGGTCATCTCCAATCTCTCAAAAACAAATTGCCAAAATTTGTCAATGAACTTAGAATCTCAATCATCAACAATGTTGTTCAACAAAACCATATAGCCTGAAAAAAATTTCCACGACTTGAACTATGAGGCATCTTCAAGCACAACAAGTGACAAGTATGTATGCAGAGTTAATACTTAAGGAAGTAATTTGGTGGCATCACCCCAATGATGCTCAGAATAGACACATAATACAAATGAGCAGAAAAATCAACAAAGATATATGTCATAGAAGTATAGACCCCCATGAAGAATAATAGATGGTAGTAAGGGCTGTCCATAGCTGCTGCAAGAATCAGCAAGCTAAAAAAGGTGAAAAGTGATGAAATACCTCTGCAAGGCGTAACCAAAGATCTTCTTGGTTACCAAGCTTGAGAATTGACCCGTAAATCAGAAAAGGATTTCTTGAAGATTCAAGTAGAGAAAATGAGTTTAGAAAACAGTTTCATTAACCATTTCTGTGACATCGTCCATGGTCAATGGGTAATCAGTATTACCTTCCAAGGAATCACAAATTTTCGGGTTAATAAATGTCTTAAGAAATTCACCAATATATCCTTTATAAGGAAATAGCTTTCCAGGTTTCCGGTTTTGTAAATTTGAGACATCCAAAAATGGGGTCATGACCAATATCTCAAATTCTTGACAAAACACCCGTTTTATGACCGACAGTATTTGGCATCTCTAAGATTTACGGCCATACTACGGTCAACTGATCCAGTTAGTTTCAGACCTTCATTTTGGAATTGCCTGCGTCCCATACCACAGGTTCTTCCTCCATGAAGGCCCTCCACTTCCTAATCAAAGTCTCAAAAAAAAATTATAAGTACGTGAAGTTTTCAGGATTTATAAAAAAATCCAACTTCACTCAAACAAACATTCTTTCGCCCCTTTCACAATCTTTACGGTCACCGTAAGGCTCACAGTGACAGATTTAGAAATGGGGAATAACGATTGGGAATGACGGAATGCTGTCCATAACTTTTGGAAAATTTAATTAAAGGAAAGTGATGATAGAGTTCTCAATATGTCCACAGAATGTGAAGCTAGGTAGCAATAGAACCTGTCCAAAAATCATCAAATTGGATATCTACCGAACTAATTTCTTGCAGATTGGAGTGACTAGGGACCTGATCCTACCATGATACTTAAACTTGGGCTTATCGCATAGTCTTTGACTCACTTCGGTATGGTTCCAAGTTTCTTCACACCAGTAGCAGGTGGGAGATGCCATTTCTATACAGCTCTATGGTTCCTCATCTAACAAGTTCTGGCATGCATTTCTATGCATCAACACTTACATTCACCAACTTGTTAAATTTTGAGCACATGCACTTATGTACAACTTAAACAACCATACAACAAACTGGCATATCAATTAGACCCTCCAAGATTTCACTTTTATCATTTCTACGGGTCCATTGAGAAGCTTCCAACTGAACTTCCAATCCACAAAGTAACGACAAAACATTTTCATGCAATTTCTATCTATTTATTAAAAGCCTAAAAGTTTATGGTGTTAAGTAATCTCACAATACACCAAATAATTTTTTTTGATGAGCGACTGAGAGAGAGAAAAAACTTTCATCGATGTCTTTGAGGTACCAAAAGGCTCATAAGACTGGAAGTACATGAGAGAGAGAGAGAGAGAGAGAGATTAGATTACCTTTATTAACATTCATTGAGACTACCAAATACAAACAGAATGTACATTTTTATAAAAGTTCAAATAACAATACGTCATAAAAATACTTAAAGATCACTTTAGCTACTATAGAAGAGTGTAGTGGATATTTACGCATAGCAAAAGCTTTATTAATAACGCCACCGAGAGTGCTAATATCATCAAATAAACTAAGCAAGGAACGTGGAGACTCATTAAAGAGTCCAATCTAGTCATCCCAAAGTGGTTGTAGGCAGCTGCAATCAAATTGGTAATGACGCTCTGTTTCCATTTGACCATTTTCACAAAGCAAACATGTGCACTCCTCTCAAACAATTTTGGGCTGCACCAACTTCCGGTTTCCAATATTAGCTCATGTGAGTTCATCCGCAATATGGCCTGCTTTTTATCCATGGGAATGTGTGCTTCTAGATGTCTTTTTTGTGCAGGACCACCAATCCTCGGATTAAACCGTTCCTTATAATATTGCATTTTGCGCTTTAGGGATTCTTTCCATAAACCATCGACAAACTTTCTCTACAGAAAAGAATTTCAGATTTGGACTGTCCTTGGGCTACTCATTACGCTAAATTTCCCAAAAGGCTACCATTGGACTATGTTCCAGCACCACCCACTATTAAGTTTTTGACTATTATGTTCATTGCCTTTGAAAGTCTATTATCATCTAAGGACTCTACTTTTTTAGGTATTTGATTGTCTTGATCAAAGCCATTGCCTCAAAAGGGAGTACCTTAGCTTCAACCAACAAAAACGATATGAAGTAGTTTGCAAGTAGGAGGTTAATAACCTTTTATACTCACTGAATTTCAGACCACTTGGACCCCAAACTTCACATCTGTATGGAGCAAGAAAAGAATGTTTCACAAACATTCTTTTCTTGCTCCATCTCCAGAGTTTTACTTTCTGAAAGAGATTTACAACCCAAAGAATGACCCGCCAATAAGCCTCTTGTCAACATGAGTTTAGCCTCATCATAGAGTAAAAGAAGTTCACCTACTTTGTTAGATTGGAAGATCATAATAACTGACTGAATTTCTAGCTAGATTTCTCCAAAGCATTGAGATGTTGTTGCAAGCTTTGTATAGAATTTGCAAATAAACCACGTCAAGCACATGAAGCAACAAATTATTGACAAACCAGATAAACTTAGCACCACCTCCACCAACCTCATGTAAACAATCACTAAGCTTATCTACATAGATACCAAAATGTGTAGGAGAGAAAGCACAACCTTGTTTCACTCCAATATTGCTGAAAATTTATCTGGTATAACCTCTTGAACATCTCACCTTGACAATCACCTTATTGTGAAGGTGTCCAACTGCCTTATGTATATCAATTAGAACTTAAATGTCTTCCATTCTTTCCCGTACTTTTCAGCTTGGAACTGGATCAAAGACTTTGCAGAAATCTATAAAGCAACAATAAAGATTCATTTGCTTTCTTCAGCATTCTTCGCTGATAGATCTCAATGTTACCAATCAATAGTGCAATGCATCTTCCGAAACCCAGCATGCTCTTTTACCCAAAATCTATTCATTTTCAGTCAGCAACTAGGTTTCTTTTCCACTATGTTGCCCCATAATTTCGCCAAAAAGTGACCAACAATAACCCTCTTACAATTAGAAAGATCATGTTGATCTCCACTCTTCAATGAAAGAATACTAATGTGACCAAATGTATATAGCACCATCTATTTTTACGATTAAACAAGTCAACAATAAAAGAGCAAGTACCTCCTTACCCATGTTGAAAATTTCAGGTTGTAACCCCTCCCATATTTTGTGCCTTAACCATTTGAAGCATTGAGTATCCAATTTTCAATCTACTCTTTGGTGAAAAAGCTCATATGTCAAAGGCTGGTTCGTGGAATTTCCATAGGTCCCTCAACTTCATAAAGCTCTTTGGCATAGGTGAACAAACTGGCCACATGAATATTATTCGTTTGTGCCTTGAAGGCATTTTTTGCGCTCTCCATTATTAAGTTATAGTTACTTTCATCTTTGCCAGTGGCATTAGCTCCCCCACATTTGCGTTCCAATATGTTCTTCAAAGTTCAAAGTAATATAAGTACATCTTCCTATGTGGCAAAACCTTTTTTGCTTGAATTTTCAGCTTCTAGTGGTCTATTCTCAAGTGTCAGATTTAGAACAAAATGAATAGGATGGTGATCAAATTCTAGTGAAAGGTTCCCAGATTCTATCTCCCCAATATTATCTACCAAACCAAGTAAAGACAACACACAATCTACCACACTTTGAAGTTGGCCACTTATGTAAACCACATCATGATGGTTGTCCACTTTTCGTTTGATCTCCATTTCTTGACCTTTATCCATTCATTTCTTAGTTCCGCTTCTTGGGTGGTGTTAAGATCCTTGTCCACATAAACTTGAGTGCCCTTTAACTGTGCCAGTACAAATTTTCTCACCTTTGGATACTCAAAGAGTACCCTATCTTCGTTGTGAACTTCCTTTCCTAAATGAAAAGATTCTTTGATGCTTTCTTTTGCAAGCCACATCTAGTCGAATAAGAAGTTCTCAATAGATTCTTCATTTTCAGCAAACCTATAAACTTGAAGATCTCTTGAGAATCTCTTGCTCCTTTCACAAGGCTAGAAACCTCCTTAGAAAGCTATCACTTTGTCGATGTCAGTAGTGTCCAACAAAAAGCTCTAAACCCAAGTAGATGTTTCTTCCTTGAGCTTTGACACTTCCAATTGGAGCTGATACAATTTGGCTATGATGTCTTACCACCCTCAATGGATCCTTCGTTCTCCAAACAACTACGTCATTTTGCAATATCCTCTTCGTTGTCCACTTTGGAAAGTTTTTCCAAACTTTTAAGGTGTTCCTTGATATCCAATTATTGTAACTTTTCAAGAGTAGAGTTACCCTCAACCGAAATCAAGCGATTTTCTACATGTGTAACAAGGGTCTAAAATCCCCTTCAAACTTGTCCATCATTGCTCCAAATTGTTGTTGAAGCTTGCTGGATTTCAATGCAAATGGTTTTGATATCTTTGGTGTCTCTGGCGACCACCGCCGACTTCCATTCTATTGATTATTCTTCATTATTGCCTTTGATCATTCGGTATTGCTTTGAATCTGCAAGCTGAAATACCAAAGCTGGTAGAAACTACATTCTACCAGCTTAGTGAAATGGATTATCTACAACTTGAACCCACGAATCTGCTTGGGAGAGGGTTTTTTTTTTTTTTTTTTGGGGGGGGAGGGAGATTCACTTACCAATGGCTTGAACAAACTGAGGGCGTTGATGGGCAAGTAGCGTTGAATATGCTTTCCCAAGTCGAAGTATTAGTGTTGGCCTAAGTTTGGCATCATACCCATGCCAAAATACTAAATGCAACCAATGTTTAAGCTCTGATGCCGAAAGGAAGTAATATGTGTCCCTCCATTTGATTGTCTTCTTCACCTTTTCTATGGAAGTTTCAATATTCCCATTTGTTGCTACCAAAAATCTCCCAAGCTCATCATTATTTAACCTGCACCACATGAACCAATAAAAAAAAAGCATAGTAGGATGCATAGATCGAAAATTTAGCCAAAGAGTGGGCACAAATCAGTAGTTTAGTACTAAAAAACAATCAACCATAGATTAAGTATCAAATGATTGGATGAAAAACCACAAAGTACTCTACCTAGCAAGTGGATATTAAATCATAACTCAAAAGGTTTAACTGAAATAAATCAATTGTCTACAAGATCATAATAAAATAACCAAGAGATCATTTGGCTTGATTTGCCCTTTCATTGTTGAACAAATGCATGAAGGGCAATCCAAGTAAACACTCATCTTCATTGTCTCCCTACAAGAATCAAGATGCTCTCTCTCTCTCTCTCTCTCTCTCTCTCTCTCTCTCTCTCTCTCTCTCTCTCTCTCTCTCAACGGACACTTCACACTTACTTTCGCTGATATGTACTTATTCTCCACCTGGTTCGAGTTGTGGGCATTGGTACCTTTTTTGTAATTCTTCTCTTATACCTAGCCCGGGTTGTGGGCTTATTCACTTATGCTTTGTTCTACTTTCATTCGTAGCTCGTTTATAGCATTTTACGGCCACGTCCTCCTATGGATGATGCTCCCACATTGTTTGTACATATTTTCTTTTTGGTCTTATGTGTAAGAAAACAAGAGTCAAGGCACCAAGATCTAGCTATCGATCAATCTCCACAAGACACAAGAGAGAAGAGGCTGGGCGCCCTCCTCTAAGAGAGAGATAGAGAAAACAACAACACAAGTAATGGAGAGCAATGCTTAGCCAAAACTGAAAAATGTGACACAATAAGCCAATTTTACTCTAGCTACTTACTGAATGTAGGGCACCCCCAAAAGTCAAGATAGGGCCCCTAAACCAAATTAAACCTCTAAGAACCCACGAGTCGGTACATGACCAAAATTGGGTCCATCACAAATTAAGACAAACTTGACATGGCCTAAATAACTAAATACCCCATGGTTACACAAATCTCGACCTGACACTATAAGAAATGTCTGGTCTTGAATTACATAGGTAAATGAGACAGCCAATAGCTTAACAATATAAAGTAGTATCAAATGGTTCACCATCACCTTGACTACTTAATTTCAGGCCTATCTCCATAGGTGTAGCAACCGGCTTGCAATCTTCCATCTTGAATTGGTTCAAAATCTACCCAATGTAGCGTTCTTGAGAGATGAAAATTCCAGCCCCTTCTTGTACAAATTCAAGACCAAGATAAAAGTGCAATAGGCCTAAATCTGAGGTTTCAAAAACCATACCAAGATCAAGTATTACGGCATCAATCTGCTGCTCATTACTTCCCGTAACAATAATATCATCAACATAAAGCAAAATAATGATGAGATAATCTAAAGTATGCTTGACATAAAGAGTAGATTCACTAGGACTATTAGTAAACCCACGATCACAAAAGTAGGCATGTATCTTTTGAAACCACATCCTTGGGGCTTGCTTCAGTCCATAAAGTGCCTTCTTGAGAAGACAAACTTTATCTTCTTGGCCTTCAACCAAAAAACCAGCAGATTGTTGAAGGTACACTTCCTCATTGAGATCACCATTGAGGAATGTTGTCTTTATGTCAAGTTGCCACAAACGCCATCCAAAATGGGCAGCCAAAGAGGTTATTACCCTCACATCAAAATGCACATCACGACTAACAATTATCTTGTAAGTGCTCAAATTGAACAGCCTATAGCCTTTGCTTTCACTACTATAGCCAACAAAAATGCATTTAACTCCTTTATCCTCAACCTTTGTACGAAGTTTATCCGGAACAAAAGCATAAGCCGTACAACCAAAAAGGCGAAAGTGAGAGATTGAAGGCTTCTTCCCATACCAAACTTCATAAGGACTTAATACTTTCAATGCTTTAGTAGGACAACAATTGCTTATGTATGCTGCCGTTATAACCGCTTTAGCCCAAAACTTGTGAGACAGCCCCTTTGCTTTGAGCATGCAACGGGCCATCTCCATAAGTGTGCGATTCTTTCGCTCGGCAACAACATTTTGTTGAGGCGTATAGGGAGTTGTCATTTGATGTAGAATTCCTTTCTCTCGAAGAAATGCACCGAACGTACTCTTGATGTATTCCCCTCCTCGATCGGTGCGTAGGGTCTTTAAAGAATGCCCAAACTAATTTTCCACCATTGCTAGAAAATCTTTGAAATGTTGAAAAATTTCCGATTTAGCCTTCATAGGATAGATCCATGTAAAACGGAAAAAGTCATCAATAAAAGTCACAAAATAGATGCACTTTCCAATGGATTCGGTCCTCATTGGACCACAAACATCACTATGAATCAAATCAAATTTATCAAGAACCCTTATAGTTCCATCAATTGGAAAAGGTTTCCTTTGAAACTTTCCAAGTATGCACCCCTTGCATACATGCCCTTCCGGCTGCTCAATAGTAGGAATATCTTCTACCATATTAAATGTCTTCAGCTTCTTCAAACTTGCAAAGTTGAGATGTCCAAACCTTGTGTGCCACAATTCAGCCAACTCCAATGATTGTGATGTAGAAGCAACAAGACATATAGAGGGAATTCGTCGCTCATAGGTATCCATAATGAATAAGCCAGCATGCATTGTTCCCGAAACAATAATCAAGAGAGATCTTTTAGGATCCTTGACAAGACACTTATCTTCTTTGAACTCAACAACTAGTCCTTGCTTCAACATAGTTGAAACCGAAAGAAGATTATTCTTGATTCCCGGAACATAAAGCACATTCTTAATGTACTTTTCTTCACCATTAGGCAGAATGATGGCTACAATTCCAATTCCATGAACAGAATAAGATGCATTACCCGCACATTGTACCTTGCTTCCATTTTGCACTTTCACTAATTTAGTGAATGCTTCTTTGCGAGAAGTCATATGACGAGTAGCACCACTATCAATCACCCATTCAATGGGCTGAAAATCAGCAACTTGCAAAACAGAACCTGAATTCCTCATAGATATAGAAGTACTAGTAGAAGCAATATTAGACACAAAAGCATAGTCTTGGTTGAAGAGATCGCCACTAGCTTCAAACTCTTGCTCCAAAGTAGCAAGTGAAGCACTAGTATCAATTTCTTTACTCTCCTCTTTCGCAAGCTTCTTCTTACAATCCTTGATGAAGTGCCCATACTTCTTGCAATAATGACACTTACCTTTCTTCTTTTGAGTGTTAACATTTTGACCTCCAATGGGCTTTTGCTCATCCTTGGAAGGAGACTTCCCCTTTCCTTTTGACTTGCCTTTGCCCTTGCCTTTCGTGAAGAAAGCTTGATCTTGTTGAGTGTCACCCGGAAAATTTTGCCTGAATTGCTCCTCTTGAAGAAGCAGCCCAACAAGTTCATCAAAGGAGAGTTGATGTCCCCTAAGTGAGATACTCAAAGATGAAGCAAATGGAAGATAAGAGGAAGGTAATGAGTTGAGAGTAATGGAAACAAATTGAGCATCCTCAATTATCTCATCAATATTGAGAAGCTCCTCACGAAGATCCTTGATCTTCGTCAAGTGATTGGTCACTTGATCCCCTTCTTGCATCTTCAACAAAGAAAGTTGATTTCTGAGATACACCACTCTTGCTGGATTTTTTACTCTATACATAGTATAAAGTGTATCCCACGCACTTTTAGATGTCTTACAAGACCTAATATAGGTAAGATAGATCTTTTCACAACAAGAGCAACCATAGAATGTGCTTGTGCATCCCTTCTATCCCACTTCTTTTGTTCTTCCGAAGATGTAGAAGATGATGTTGATGATGATGATCCACGAGGTGTAGAAGGTGCCAAAGAAGGAGGCCTTTCCTCATCACCATTGACCAAATCCCACAACCCTTTCGCTATGAATGTAACTCCACAAGGAGTAGTTTGTGCCATCCAACCGATCTTCACTAAACAAAGAACCGATAGCTTCCGATTCTTTAGCCATTACCTCCAACAGAATTTCAGCTTGTAGTAGATAGAAAAGAGAGCCTTTCCACAACCAAATCTACTAAAAAATTTGCAGCAAACAATAAGCTGAAAATAGGAGCACCATATGTCTTCGAATCTGCAACTAAAGTGCCCAAAAGATAATGGATAGATGGCTGTTTTTCTGCACAAAAAAACCAGCTTCTTGAAACTTAGGTTAGCTTCGATTGAAGCCTACACCGAAACCCAATTAGGAAGCCAAATAGTGTGATCAACACACACTTCAATAGGGCTGTTGAAAGCGCCCTACTGCTTGCTGAAAATTTGCAATTTTCCAGCCACAAATTTGCCCTAACCAAAAATAGGATATGCTGAATATTGGGCGCCCTCCTTCACAACTACAAACCTGAAAAAAAAAACTTCAATGTAAGAAGGCTCCAAAACCCCAAATCAAAAGCAGATTTTTTGGGCCCCTTCTCCAAACAAAACTTGCTGAAAACTGGTTGCAAAAAAATCAGATTTGAGATGCTGATTTTTGGGCACCAAAAATTGCTCCTCCAAGATTTGTGATGGGCGCCCTCCTTCAACCTGAAAAGAGACAAAAAAGCTGATCCAAACTCCACTTGGAAAAATCAGTAGGCTGCTGAAATTTCAGAACAAAAAGTAGAGTAGCTCCTCTTCTGGTAGGGCACCAACATACAAGCTTGCTCCAAATCTGGTAGCTCTGATGCCATGTAGAAAACAAGAGTCAAGGCACCAAGATCTAGCAATCAATCAATCTCCACAAGACACAAGAGAGAAGAGGCTGGGCGCCCTCCTCTAAGAGAGAGAGAGAGAGAAAACAACAACACAAGTAATGGAGAGCAATGCTTAGCCAAAACTGAAAAATGTGACACAATAAGCCAATATGTCCTCTAGCTACTTACTGAATGTAGGGCACCCCCAAAAGTCAAGATAGGGCCCCTAAACCAAATTAGACCTCTAAGGACACACGAGTCAGTACATGACCAAAATTGGGTCCATCACAAATTAAGACAAACTTAACATGGCCTAAATAACTAAATACCCATGGTTACACAAATCTTGACCTTTTGGGTCAAAGTAACCTATGGATTAACTTTAGCATAGTCATTTATTTCTAACATTATGCACCCACGGGTGCCCAAAAGACGTTAATAAAGCGCTCTCTCTCTCTCTCTCTCTCTCTCTCTCTCTCTCTCTCTCTCTCTCTCTCTCTCTCTCTCTCTCTCTCTCTCTCTCTCGATGACGCTACAGTTGCGCGATGCTCCAGATCATTAGCCCTGCATTCTGCTACTATTGCAGATAGCTCCTGGCCCATTATGCCTCAACAGATTGCTCTTGGTTGTGCAGTTCGCCGCGCTGCTGCAGATCGCTCATGGCCCTGCATTTTGCCTATCCAAACATGTCCTTCCACCCTTGTTGGTGGCTGGGCTGATCCGACTGCTACAAATCGATGTTCTACCAATGCATCAAGAAACTTCACCGGAAGGTGAAACTTTTAGGAAACTTAGACAAGAATTTAACGATGTTTTTCCAAAGCAGCTTCCTGATGGTCTTCCCCCTTCTAGGGGAGTCAACCATGGTTTAAGCTCCTTCCTGGTACCTCGCTTGTATCCTTGTATCTTACAAGATGAGTACTACCGAAGAGGATGAAGTTTATAGGTAACCTCAAAATTGCCTTAAGATGGGCCATGTTAGGCCTAGTAAGGCCCCTTGGGGGGCGCCAATTATTTTCGATGATAAAAAAGATGGAGGTACTCATTTGTGAGTAGACTTTAAAAAGTTAAATAAGTTAATAATAAAAAATCGTTACCCCTTACCTCAAATGGATGAACTGGTTGATCGATTACATGGTGCAAAGTACTTCACCAAAATCGATATGAGATTAGGGTATCATCAGATTCGAATAAGGAGTGAGGACATAGAAAAAACCGGGTTTAGGATTAGGTATGGCCCTAAGGAAGCGGACCCTGGACGCGGATGCGCATCCGCGTCCGGCGCGTCAGGGGTGCGTCTGCGTCCGGACGCGTCCGGTTTTTTGAAAAAAAAAAAATTCAAAAAAAAAAAAAATACAGGCACGCTGTCCCACAGCCCAAAAGCGAAATAAAAGCAATTTATGGCCCCTGTTTTTCCCCCGGAATTAATTATCAAAGGGTGTCTGGCACCCACCTGCCCCCTCCTGTTAAAAAATAAGAAAACGGTACCCAAAAAAATTTGCAACAGACCTAACCACTACCCATGCCTCCCATAACTGAGAAATTACCAAACAACGATGACTAAAGAGCAGTTCATAAATTATTACGAACCTTCATTGGGAACTAAGCTCCAAAAAAGCGGCAAAGAAAGGTCTGAAAGTGGTTTGGAGTGAAGATGATGGTTTGTATGGCAAACATATTACTGATTTAGGGTTTAGGGTGCATCAGTGACTGTCTCAAAGAAGTGAATGCTCACCGGAGGATTTGGGAGAGGTGAACGCTCACCAGAAGAGTGACAAGCTCTCAGGACCAGAAGTCTCTGGGGGAAATCAATGCTCACCAGAAGAGTGACAAGCTCTCAAGACAAGAAACCACAAGACCTACACACTACTATGTCTTATATGATGAGATCGGTTTCCCCCCGGATGAACTTCAACAGCTTACTAATTACTTATGCAAAACTGTGTCATTCACTACAGAAAACCACAAGACCTACACACTACTGTGTCTCGGTTGATGAGATCGGTTTCTCCCCGGATGAACTTCAACAGCTTACTAATTACTTATGGCACTACTTCAACACGCTACAACACGCTGTCGAAATTTTGCGTACCAACATGAGGGCTCCGAACGATACCCGAATCGAGCCAGGCTCGATCCCTTGGGTTCGTATCGGGATCACGAACCTGTGGACTGTTCCCGGACCATTGATGCATTCTACACAGTACCATGGCCTATGTGATGAGATAGATTTAGGGTTTAGGGTGGTACAACGTCACATGGGCAACTAATCGGAGCAGGTCCTGGAAGATGTCCGCCGACACAACAAACGGAAGCAAGAAGCGGAATTTCACGAGAGCCAGCGAGAGATAATGGCGTGACTACCAGAGCTGCAGCCACGTGCCCTCACGGTCCTTGGACCAGCTGGCGAGGGCAAGGAAACGTAGCGAATTGGAATTAATTTCACCGCAGAACAGTTGGCCATGGTCCAGGAAAGGGTCCCTCGTCGTCGGGCCAGCCAGTAGGTCTTCTGGTTCCCTGTAGTGAATGGCACAGTTATGATGACCATTCACTCTTTTGGTGACCATTCACTCCCTGTAGTGAATGGCACGGTTCTGACGACCATTCACCACTATTAGCAGCAGTTTTGTTGCAGTTGTTTTCATCACGCTACGGAATCGAGGACGCACACCACACAAACACCTCAAAACGCGCTCAAAAAGTTGGCCTTTTGTTTGGTTTGGGGTTTAGGGTTTGGGGAACAAACAACCAGAAGGAGGATACCAAAGATACTGTTGAGCAAGATTCTGATGATGATGAGGAGTACAAGCCTTCGGTGCGCCAGACAGAAAGTTCCAGGTCTTCCATAAGTCTGAAGTGTGACAGAAGTATTGAAGTTGCTTGGTATATGACAGGGACGGTGTGAGTGAAAGTCAGTTAAAGCATGTTTTGCAATAAGAACACAGTTTGAAAGGAAATTTTATTGGCTTCAATACCCATTTCTTGAACTCAGACACCCAAGGAAGCAGCATAGATCAGGCAATGATCAATACCCTTTCATCTGGATGTTTGGCCAAGAAGCTTTGCAAGAAAGCAATGGTCAAAAATGTCTTTCTAGTGCATATATCATAGTGTCCCCTGGTACTGCTGGTACCATAACAGTGATACCACCGGTACGGTACCGCCCTGGGATCCTCGGTACCAGGGCGTTACCATAATTAAAAAAAAAAAAAATTTAAATATTTTCCCGTGTTATTTTCGCAAAACAAAATTTTTTTTTTTTTTTTTTTGGTACCGCGGGACCGATATGGTATCAGGGTCCACCAGCAGGTCAGCCAGGTTATCCCCTTGTGCCTCCACCCACATCTCCTCATCCTCCTCCGTATCCCCCTCAACCCACTCCTCCTCCTCCACCCTCTTATGCGTGTGATACAAGGCCCAGGTGCTCCAATTCCGCTCGCAAGCTCCTGCTGAACAGTCCTGTGCAAGGACTCTCTCAGCCAGCAGAACCTGTTTGGTAAGTCTTTCTCCTGAGAGCCTCAGGTCACCTGTGCTGCGCCCGTGGATGCACCACCATGTAACGGGCCTCAGCTGATCCTCCCTCCGCCGACTCTGCTCTCCATCGAAAGGAAACTGGAAGCGCTCAAATGAGAGCAACTGGCTTGCAATGTTGGCCAGAATCAGACCTGTTGGCAAAAGAAAAAACATGGCACATGTAAGACCCCTCGAATTCACACACTACCAACGAGTACAATACTGTAATAACATTGCTACCAACCGATTTCTCACACGTACCTGGTCCGGGCCATACGCGCTCCATGTACTCCACCCATCCTCGGTGCAGCTCTGGATCGTCCCTCTCTCGGGTAGAGTGCCACACGGGGTGCAACATGTGGGCTATGGCGTGGATGGGTCGGTGGAAGTAGTCCCATCTGGCCTCCTAGATACGTGAAAAAAAAATTTAAAAAAAAATTAAAAATATGGACGTGCCCGACCTCGCGTCCAAGGACGCGTCCGGGTCCGAACGCCAGACGCAGAGGCAGACGCGGATTGCCGCGTCCAGCTCGGACGAGCATGTCTAATGTATATATATATATATATATATATATATATATATATATCATAGTACCCTCTGGTACCGCTGGTATGGTACCGCCGGTACGGTACCGCCCTGGGATCCGCGGTACCAGGGCGGTACCATTTTTAATATTTTTTTTTATTTTTTAATATATTTTTAGTAATTTTTTTTGCATATTAACTACCAAAAAAGGACAAAAAAAAGTAAAAAGAGGGGGTTCTGGGTGTAAAAAAAGAGGGTACAGTACATGATGCAGGGGACTGTTGCAATGGCACATGGGCACTGCGAGTGAGCAGACCGAGGGGCCAATGGGAGACCAACACAGGGGGGTAGCATCACATGGGGGCAAGTACAGAGGCACATGGGCATTGTGGGTGAGCAGACCATGGGCCCAATGGGAGACCAACACAGGGGGGAGCATCACATGGGGGCAGGTACGGAGGCACATGGAGGGATGATGGGGATCCACATGGCCGATCAGGCTGTGGGGATAAATAGGCACTCACAATGCCATTGTGGTCGGCATTTTCAGAGGCTGTGAGAGGGCTAGTGATAGACAGTGAGAGAGCAAGCGAGAGCCGGGGTGACAGGCTGTGAGAGGCTGTTTGAGAGCAGGGTGCTGTGAGAGGGTGTTCAAGGATCAGGGTGCTGTGAGGAGAAGGTCGATCGAGATGGCTGAGCGCATACCACCGAAGCCCGAGGGCGAAGCCAGGAGAAAGCTTGAGGAAGATATCCGAAGGCACAACGAGAGGCATCGGAAGCAAGAGGCAGATATCCGAGAGATGCTGCGACAGACTCGACAGAGAAATCCGGAACCGGAGCCACCCGCCCCCGCTGTGGATCCTGTCCCCGCTGTCGAGCTGGATCTGGATGAGCAGATCGGAATGAATTTCACACGACGGCAGCTCATCATGGTCAGGGAAAGGGCGGCCAGACGTCGGGCTAACCAGGAGGCAGCTCGGGCTAACCGGGAGGCAGAGCAAGAGCGACAAAACAATGCACCAGACGAGGGCGAGGAGTCGGTGGAGGATCAGTGAGGGATGTTTAGAATAGATGAGGTCCACCCGTATGTGGCGGACTGTTGCTATGTAGTTTTCGGCAGTTTATGGTGCAGCAAATAACTAGATGGCTGCTTAAAAAAATGACAGTATATGTGATGTTATCCTGATACAACGGTTGAATATATACATAGTTGTTTTTTTGTGCAACGCGAGCCTGGTCATGTAAGATGCAATGTTTGTAATTTTTTTTAAATGCAGATGTATTACATGTGTTTATTCAATGTCGTTTGGGGTGTAGGGGTGATTGCTGTGCTCATGATGTAGGTGCATATATGTGAAGCTAGCATTCACTTCAAACGAAATTAAATGAAAATAGGATTCACACACGCACATAGAATTCTTCAACATAAAATAAAGCATCACATGTACAGAGCGACATACGCACAATGTGCAGCAAATAATGTAGGCCAAACACTGTATATAATGTGAAAAATCATCTGAGTACAATGGTAGACCGACTGCTAGAGACAAACTACTGAAACTAAA
>CM055112.1:42607432-42672338 GCA_029204225.1 Diphasiastrum complanatum
AGAAAATTCTAGAGAGAGAAAAATTGCTTTACCAGCTTGGGTAGAGTGCTCGGTATGAGGGGGGTGCCGAATCACACCAATACTATAGGGGAGTGCGGGTTGCGACTCAGGGCGAGCTCCAACCAAGTCAGCCTCCCTTGCTGGAATGTTGTCATGGCTCTCGCCTTGGCATGCTAGCGCCCGGAGACTAGGGTCGGTCACACACTTGAAATGTAACCTTCTCAGATTTATCAATAAAGTGGGATTTTCTCAAATTGACTCTGATTACCTTCTGGGTTGGTCAGTGTTCGTAAAAGGGCCAGTTGTAAGGCCGCTTGCAAATTTTAGAGTTGGCACATAGCTGAGGGTCGTATCCCGGGACGCCAGCGGTGTGCCGTCGGGACCATTCGGTCCGCGGCGCCAGCGTATGTTGTCGGGACCATTCGGTCCAGGAACTGGTTCTCTCCATATCTGTCGCGGCTTGTGGTTCTGAGTGTTCCTTGCATGAACGTGAATGGGTTAAGCTCTTGGGGAACGGGCTCTAACCTTTCGGCTGAGTTGGATGGCTTGCTTGTGTGGAAGTTACCTGTTTATGGCTGTCCAGCCTGATGTGGCGCCAGGCCGGCTTCCAGCGCTCGTGACGAAGCTTTCAGTTGGTTAAGTCTGATGTAAGTCAGACCGCTTGCTTGGAATGGATGTTACTCGTTTGTAACGAAGCTTCGAGTTGGTTAAGTTTGATGTATGTCGGGCGGCTTGCTTGGAGGGAAGTCACCCACAAGTCGACAAGTTCAAGCCAAATCCAAATGTTAAAGAGATGGTGTAGGCATGTGACCAAGGAGGTGTGAGTCGCAAGGGGTATAGAGATTTGAAGAAGTATATGAAACGCTCTGACAAAAATGGGTTAAAACGCCATCAAATAATACCTACTTATAAACTTGTTGAATTTGCCAAACGAAATGCAATTTGATTTTGCTCTCTGAATTAGGGCAGCATATTGAGGATTCATTTACAGTAACCAATAAGGAAGGAAAGGACCTCCGACATGGTTTCATTATCATCAAGGCAACAATATATTCTTAGATCTGGAAAAGGTCCAATCGATGATGAACCAACATTACGAGCTAAAACAAATGGTAAGAACATTTCTTGTAGTTCCGGTTTTCAATTGTATGATTTTCTTCACCTAATATGTTTTCGTAATGAAATTTTTGTTTTATAGATTGCGGAGGTAAAGTTATATTTGTTATTAAGTTGGATAAAGCATAAATCGTAAAAGGGTGTAGAACTTGGAACGTGTCACAATCACCTTGATGAATCGTGAATTGCAACAGTTTGTGGGAAGTTATTGTAAAGAATTTAGCGTGCAATCCGAAATATCACATATGGTGGATAGCTGCATTTGAAGTTCCTAAGGAGTCTCACGAAGTACTGAAGTGCTAGTTGAAAAATGTAGTATATACTAAGATAATAATACATCACAAAATAAAGGCAAATTGCTCAATGTTGAGGGGAGAAAGCTTTGCTATAGAATGGCACCTGAAGACCTTGAAACGCATGTACGGTTGTGGTCTTGGTGCAAATGCAAAGAATTTTGTATATATTTTATGCTTGAATCTGGGCGAAACAAAAGTATTTTGAATTGCAACCAACATCTTGCACCAAATAGGCACAATCTAGACAAAGCTTGGAGTCCTGTGTTGAACATTCCTCTGGAAAGAGTCCATTTTTGCACAATGCATGGTGAATTATATTGGACAAATTATTATTTTTGCATTGTTGTTACACATGGAACATGCAGCCCAAATCAAGAGCAAATGTTAGCATTAGAAATCTAGAGATAATTTTATCCGATATGGGATTGCATGGTGGCCATGTGAGTCTTACCAAAGACGTTGAGATGAGTGGAAAAATGCAAGATGTTCCAACAAGTTTCAATGGGTGGTGCAAAAGCGAGACACTTATTGGCAAATCATATTGCACGAAAGCAGTGTTGAATGGGAGTACTGGAAGAAAATATGTCAATGCACAACAAATATTGGCTCAGATCCTCGCATGGCAAGTACACGTGGTAAGGTCTGGCAAGCATTTGATTGCCTTGTCACAAACTATCAACAAAAGATGTGAGAGATGAAGATTTTGTGATAGATACCAAGAGAAGTCAAAACATTTATTCAATTGATGATCGATGCATGGGAGAACACACATAACTCACTATATGGTATGTGTGTCTCATATTTCTACTTTTGTATTTATGTATTTATAAAGATTTAAACTAAATACAAATTTTATGTGAGCCATCACATCTTCTATGCTCATGGACCTTGGTTTATGAAAACCTATGGATCATTAGCTATCTGGAATACGCAAGGCATGGAAAAGAGTCATTACCTGGCAAAGGCTGCATATTTCAAAAATTCCACCCATGGCAGAGGAAATGGGTCCTTAGTAATGCATTGGTTGAGATATTTTAATGGTTTTATAGAGGAGTTTTGGGCCGAGGACACTTTCAAAACACAGAATTGAAGAGTTGAGTTCAATGATCTCCAATTCAAATTTAGTTTAGAAAGACGCATGCAATCCTCTAGGCATCAAGAATGAGGATTCTAGAGACCGAGTTGGAAAAGAGATGGATGTCGAGGCCACCAACATCCAATGTTTGGAAAACAACGATTAGATAAGCGACAGAAACTGATGAGATGGAATAGAAGCAATTTATGTTGGATTGTAATTCAATATTTCTTTGTGATAAATATTATTGACTAATTGAATTGTTGCTATAAATAGAAATTGCTTTATTTTGTTTTTATAATAATATCTCTTTTTGGAAACAACGTCCCTCTATATAAGAGTGGTGGGTTCTCATTTTGTTGTCACTTCATGCTTTGTTGAAATTTCCTTTCTCGTAAT
This sequence comes from Diphasiastrum complanatum, assembly GCA_029204225.1. NCBI lineage: Eukaryota > Viridiplantae > Streptophyta > Lycopodiopsida > Lycopodiales > Lycopodiaceae > Diphasiastrum > Diphasiastrum complanatum. The sequence goes on from CM055112.1 coordinate 42,610,319, forward strand.
TTAGCTTGTCTTGTGCAATTAGACTACTACTTTGCTGGTAAATTAGTATCATAGTTGCATCACAATGTCATCTTCTAAAATAGAGCTGGGCCAATCTGCTAGCCCCCACATAGTTTTTAGATCAGTTAGATCGTATTTATTGGTATGTTCACCGGTAGAATAGACACGCTTGCCCACTCTACGGGCTAATACCGATGCATTCACGTCTGTGAGTGAGTATATAGATGAAACTTTGAAGCCTTATGCTGCCGTACAAATTCATGGCTCAACTATCACGTGGATTCCATATAACTTGCTTAGTTATATATGGAAAGGAGATAGACCCTTATATCGCTCTCGTCAACAGATTATATTAGTCTCTTGGGTAACGATCATTACTTGGAGCTGACTAAGGATCAGTTGAAATTTTTGTATCTTGAAAGTGTAGGAAGGAAGTTTATATCCGGTGAGATTACTGTTATTTTTTTGCTTAATGAGTTTCTAGCGATTTAGGGTCGACAACGAAGACAATCCTAGTGTGCAGGTGAATGAGATGGGACGACTCGGGTGAAGAGGAAGATTTATCCCCGAAGTAGGAATCAGTCTTGACTGCGCAAGAGGCAATAGGTGCATCCACATCAGCGGAGCCGGACGATATAGATGAGTCTAATGATGTCGTGCTTTGAATCCATGGCCTTTCTCCAATCATTATTGATGGGGCAAGAGTATGTGTTCATGGCATGACTTGCAACATATTCTTGGCTTGCGAGAAGATGAGATGTTGGTAGCATTGGTAAAATTGTAGAATGCTTACCCGTCAGCGCCAAAGGCTTACTATGACCTCCGAAAAGCCATTTTCAATTATTCTGCCCTGAGACCCGGCTCATTCTCTCGGGTTTAATTGCCCCTTATGAGAATGAGAGTGATGCTCCAAAATTAGCATTAGAAATGTTAAAACTAGTAATGTCATCAATAAAGCGATCAGAGAAGCTAATGTCTCCTCTGAAGGAAATGGACCGAATGTGAATAAAGATTTTGTCGTTTTTTTCTTGTCGACTCTCCTAATTATCTATTTTTTTTCTTGTCGACTCTCCTAATTATCTGTTGTAATTTTTTTGCGCCCTGACGTGATTTTCATGCCAAAGGTTGTTTGACTTGGTCAAAGTGCCCGTGGTTGCGCCTTGGCATGATTTTCACGCCAAGGCAAAGAAACCTTTCTTTTGCTACATCATACTAAAAAAAACCACCACTCCCATAGTACTGAAAATTTCAAATCACTGCATTCACATAGATAGTACTGAAATTTTTAAATCACTGCATTCACATAGATAGTACTGAAATCAGATATGAAACACAATCACAACAATTTGCATTCACATAACCTGAAAATCTTCAATATATTTAATACGAAATCTTTAGTATATTATAGATAAAATCTCTCAGTACATGATATTTTTAATTGCGCTCTCTCCTTGATGTTCTAGCTAGGTGGAAATCCTTCAGGAGTATTGTGACTCTCTTTCCGTGTACCGCACACAAAAATGAGTCCTCAAAAAGCTGTGTTAGAAACATTTTTGCAGACTCTTGTATCGCGGACATAGCCTCTGTCGTAACTCTGTTACCCAAGGGAAAATCATCTATTATCTCTTTTACAAGCCTCACAAATGGGGCCCTAGGTATCAAAAATTTCACAGATTTCTGATACCTCCTTATATCTTGCAGCCACTTTGCAATCCTGCGCTTCCTACACGATCGAGGAGGTGGGTGGCTGCATCCTACGGAGTCCTTTCCAGCCCAAGGTGCCGCATGAGAGGCCGACCTACCCCTGCCACGCTCTATGGTCCTACTTGGGCCAGCTGCGACAGAAGTTGGAGGTGGTGGATGTGGAGGTGGACACGGTGGAGGCGGTGGAGGTGATGTTGGCGATGTGGGCAGTGGCGATGGCAGCTGAGCAGCATGATTCCGTCGCTTTGGTGCAGAGCCTGCCTTGCAGAGATTCTTTCTCTTTTGCTCGTGTGCTCTTCTCCTAGACCATCTGTGTGTCCTTTCAAATTCATCTTTGTTGTGTGCGAAATCGGGGTGCCCTCATCAGAACCACCCACCAGCAACGACATCATCGGACCCGTCACCGGGCCGTGACTTGGGGCTGACACAGTGGGTGTGGTGTCACCCGATATGCTCAAATCTGCCGTGTCCATGCCCATTGCTGGTGGAAATGGGTCAAAGAATGCATCATTTAGAACCGGCAACTCAACCGATGCCACAAGCTCCTGGTCCAAGAACTGCATTGTTTCTTCCCGCTCGATTATCGTCGGGGAAGGGATTCTTTGTTCTGGTTGCTGCTGCTACGACTACTCTTCTAGCTGCTGCTACTACTCTTGCTACTGTTGCTCCTCCTCCTGTACAGCTAGTGTGTGGGCCATTTCCTCCTCAGCTTCATGTTGAGTGGTCGGATCATCATGGGTCACTATTGGGCTGTGACTCCTACTCCTACTTCTGCTCCCCCGTCTCTCTCTCATCGAGGGTGGCTTATCATTCTGATGGAGCAATGCAGTCACTCTGGGATCTCTAGCCGTTTGTTTTGTCTGTGCCATTTCCTCCGACATTGGTTAGGTCTCGAACACGTATCAGAGAACACGAAAGCTGAAAAACAAACACTCTCAGAAAATTGGACACTCTGACATTTGAGGGATGAAGTGGAAAAATGAGGACCCAAGCACCCTTATATAGTGAAGGGTTCTATTTTTAGTAAGTGCTCCTATAAAGGTTTTGGCCTCTTTTTCAAATATGGTATGTTCTTGTTTTGGCGAATAGTAGAGATCGAAATTGTCGGTTAGCGGAGGCCTTCAAAGAAGCCTAATTGAAAACCAATAATATTGATAAAATGCATATCACTAAATGATTAGAACCCTAACAAGTTGTCTCAACCTTAGACATCCACAAATGTATTAACATGCATATAAAATGTAAGAACGCAAGAGTGAAGTCAAAACACAACCGAATATATTAGAATAGAGTCAAAACACAACAACTAATTGTGCTTTCTGTTCTTCATTACATAAAATCCTTTATTCCCATTGGACTCCTAATGTCCCTGTTTGTAAAAATGATACACATTTCTGATCTTCTTTGTCTCGTCTCCATATCTGCAAAACCAGGCACAAAATTAATAATCCTTCTATATATATATTTAACATTACTATTTAAAATTTAGAAATCTGATGGAAATTAGGGGCAAAATCTGCTGGCACATCAACAAAAGTCAATCCAAGCATATGCCGAGATCTTCTAGGCTGCACTCCCTGTTGATATGAACTTCTCGTATTTCATCATGGGGCATATGTATGGATATTTTCAATTCTTGTTGATTCGTCTCCGCATCCAGAGGGTCCATCGGCCATGACCAAACTTGTTAAAAATTGTAAAACATATCTATCATCTGTTGTTAATGTTTGGGGGATCCTACCCATGTAAATATTGTGTACATATCCAAGGTATGTGAATTGAGCACATATCCTTGTAGAATAGGGCGAGTTTGGGTTAGGTAGATCAAATTCCAGTGACATGCATAAAGTCTAGTTGGTCTAGTATGATATGCAATAATGTTAACAATGTCTAGTTTGACATGCATATATAGATTCACATGGAATTAGTCAATTATGACCTTGTAGAAACTCGAGCCACAATAAAAGCATAATATCCTAAGTTTCCATAGTGACAGGCAAAGCATACTATCACTCTAATGGACACATGCATGTAGATTTGTACATGGCTAGTTGAGAAATTGCCATTTGGAGAAAGTAGGTAGAAGTTAGGTGCAACATGTGCATGCTAGCAGTTAGGTGTCAAGTTAATAGTTGTTTGCACTTGAATAGGTGTAGGATGTGCATTGAATGCAAGGAGTACCATGAATTTTGGTTCTCCTATATATATGTACATATCATCCTCATTCACAAAGTAATGAAGAACCAAAGTTTTGTAGCTATCTCATGCTTGGTTGGATCTAAATTGTTTTTTTTTTCTTGTCAACTCTCTAGCTCTCTCTCTCTAACTCATGTTGAGGCTAATGCTTATGCATTGTAATCTTGTACTTTTAATTATTCTTTGATTCATTACTATCATAGTCTATTGATTAGCATGCTAGATTGTGAATTAGCCATATCTGATAAATTTTACAGTTTTTAGGACAATAATGATTGTACTTTACAATCATAGAGAGTTATTGGTTGCTTAATCAATGAATCTATCAAGTTCTACACATTAGATCTTGATCTAGATTCACTACAATTGGATTTAAGCAAGAGCAATGGATCAACACATCATTTATTGATGAGAGCAGCCTCACACGTGTGGAGTACTATCCACTGTATGGCCTGCACTTGAAACAACAAGTACAATGATACTAGATAGCAATCATATACATGCAAGTGGTTTCTTACCTCTTGGAAGATCTACAAGATTCCAAGTATGATTCTCTTCTAATGCATCATACTCTACTTGCATTGCATCTCTCCAAACTTTAGATTTATATGCTTCTTCAAAAGATGATGGTCCTTCAAGCAATGTAGCTAAAAAAGAGTAAGAGGTAGAAGATGTAGAGCCTTCCTTTTGCTTTCCCTTGTCCACATAGGTAAGCCTTGAGGGCTCGACCTTGCTCCTTGATGATCTTCTCGGCCCCTTTTGACTCGGATCCAAATCTCCATCCTCTGGTTTGTCATGATCCTCCTCGGGTTTGTCAAGATCCTCCTTGGATTTGTCAAGATCTTCAATGCACAATGGGTTAGATCCATTTGACAAGCTCTTAGCAAATTGTGACTCATCAAAAAGTACATCCTTGCTTACCTTTACTTTCTTGGATGTAGGATCATATATCCTATATCCCTTGCTATTTTCTCCATAGCCAACAAAGATTCCTTTGAAGGAGGTAGCATCTTCTTTCCTTCTATTCTCCAAAGGAATGTGTACATAACAAGTACATCGAAAGATCTTAAAATCTTTTACATTGGGTTTCTTATCAAACAAGGCTTGATAAGGTGAGATCCCATCTATAGCACTACTAGGAAGTCTATTACACAAATAATTAGCACATGTTATAACTTCTCCCCAAAATGAGATGGGAAGTGATGCATCAAGCCTCAAGGACTTTGCACACTCACATAGACTCCTATTTTTCCTCTCAGCCACCCCATTTTGTTGAGGGGTGTAGGAACAAGTATATTGTAACTTAATACCATTGATCTCACAAAAGTCTTTCATTTTATTGGAGGTGCACTCTCCTCCATTATCACATCTTAGTGCTTTGATAGAATTACTAAGTTGTTTCTCTACTAGAGACTTGAACTTAATGAAAGCTTCATAAACAAGACTTTTCTTTGATAGTAACTCAATCCATGTGAATCTAGTACAATCATCTATAAAAGTTACATACATCAAGGCACCTCCATTACTTGCATGTGAGAAACTATGTACATCAGAATGTATGAGATCCAAGGGAGAGAGAGATCTTGATGAACATCTCTATTAAGAAGACTTGTGTGACTTTGCAAGGCCACATGCCTCACACATCTTTCCACACTTCATGAAAGCTCTTGGTAGGTCGAGAGATAGTTCCTTGCTTGCCATTGACTCCATAGATTGAAGATTAGGATGGCCTAATCTCTTATGCCAAAGCTCCACTTGAGTTAGCTCCTCCCTAGCCAAGTTCACACTTTCACTTGCAACATTAGCATCCAACTTGAAAAGTCTACCTTGCTTAATGCCACTAGCTATGCACTTATCATTTTTCAAGATGGAACAAACTCCATTCTTGAAATGTACATCTAGTCCATTGTCCGTCCTACACTAAGCAAGTTTCTTGAAATGGTAGGAACATACAAAACATTATCTAGATCTATCCTTTTAGATTTGCCTAAGCAAAGAGGTATAGATCCTATGCCATCTATCTTGCATGCTTGATCACTAGCACTATATATTGATTTCTAAGAGTCATTACAAGATAGAAGAGTAGAAAAATAATGCTTGTTAAAGGACATGTGGGAACTAGCCCCACTATCTATACACCATGTGTCTTGACTTGAAGTTGGTGTAGATGCAACCATTAAGGATGTGTTGAATCCATCCTCATCTTCTTCATCTTGAGAAATGTTCCCTTGATCTCCTTTGGCTTGTTGATTCTTCTTCAAGTAGCATTCTGAGGCAAAGTGTCCTTTCTTTCCACAAAAGAAACACTTTAGTTTTGCCTTGTTCTTCACTTTGCCTTTGGAGGTAGATCCTCCATTCTTCGTCTCGGCCTCCTTGCCTTGATTTTTCTTGAATGGATTTTGCTTCTTCTTGCCTTTAGATGTAAAGTTAGCTTTCTCCTCTCCTCCATTAAGTGACATGCTATCCATTCTTGTCTTGAGGTGTAGAAGCCTACTCTCCTCGGACACAAGAACATTGTGCAACCTTTCAATGGATGGAAGAGAGTCTTGAATAGCAAATGATTGGACTAAGTTGGTGAACTCATCACCTAGACCATTCAATATGATTTGTACTAGTTCTTGATCTTGGATCTTCTCTCCTATTGCACTTAACTCCTTGTTAAGAGATTTGATCCTAAGGACATACTCTTGTCCACTCTCTCCACTTCCTTTCATGCTTTGGAAAACTTGATTTCTTAGCATGAGGATCCTTGAAGTATTGTTGGATTCATAAATGCTCTTTAATGAATCCCAAGCCTCTTTGGATGAGGTACAAGAAGACACCTCTTTCAAGAGGTCATTACATACATTTAACTTTATGCAATGTAGAGCTAATCTTGCTCTCTTCTTGTATTTGGATTGTTCTTGGGGAGTTTGAGGCTCTTCCTCTACTCCTTGAACTATGTCATATAGATCATGAATCACTAGGAGTGATTCCGTTCTCACTTTCCAAATGGAATAATTTGTGGAAGTGAGTCTCTCACTTGATTCCATCAAATATCCACCCATGGATGACATTTTAGAATGAATGCTCTTCTAAAAATCACGGAGATTTTTTTAATTTTAAAAGATCTATGAAAAGGCCTAAAGCTTACTAGAATGCCTATAGGCTTGTCTCTATCGAACTAGCACACAAGCTTGAATGATACTCAAAGATCTTACCAAAAATTCCTAGCTTTCACTCTCACAAAAAAAAAATTGCTTTACACTTTTCTTAAAGATTTCACTTCATCTAAGGATCTGAACAAATCAGCCTCTAAGATCTGATCTTAGACTCTAAAAAGAAATGCTTCAATGATCCAAAACACTATTTGGTCACAGGCATTAGCTAGAATGAATCTAGATCAATACTATGCTTCAAAAAGCACAAAAAATGAACTAGTATTGTAATTTTGGGACCAACAAACACAAAGTAACTTGTATTGAAAGTTGTTGTACGGTTTCACACATGTGAGAAGTACATACACAGCCTCCAAGTCGTTTTGATCCAAATGATTACAGTAAGCTATCACTCTCGAAGAACTCGCCCTCACTAGTATTGGCCAAAAACAAATTTTGCCAATGATCTTTACAAGATTTATGATTCAATGATAACTCTCTTACTTAGATTTGATACCATGATAAATTTTATAGCTTTTAGGACAATAATGATTGTACTTTACAATCATAGAGAGTTATTGGTTGCTTAATCAATGAATCTATCAAGTTCTACACATTATATCTTAATCTAGATTCACTACACTTGGATTTAAGCAAGAGCAATGGATCAACACATCATTTTTTAGTGAGAGCGGCCTCACACGTGTGGAGTATTGTCCACTGTACAGCCTTCACCTGAAACAACAAGTACAATGATACTAGATAGCAATCGTACATAAAAATCACAAGACAAATGACTAGAAATCTCACAAAAGTGTACAGTGAAAAGTCTCATCAATTTTCTTAGCAAAATGATGATCCTTTTACGGATCAAGTACATCCATGAGTCTGGTACAGTCTAGCAGGCCTTTACAAGTGTGAAGAGTGCCACATCACTCAGATCTATCCATTTGATCCATCCTTGATCCTTATCCTATAGTTGACCTTCTAGAATATGACTAGAATCCAAAAATCTAGTCTCCTAGAATATAGGAATATTCCCTACAAAATACGATCTAAGAAAAATGGTCAACTCTTATCTTCTAGTACTTTATACACACGTGTGAACATCCACTTGCCATGTGGGAGCATTTACTCATGCACATGCAAGGAAAAGCTAATTTGTAGGTGACTAGTCAACTTGACTAAAAACTAGTCATTTCATGTTCACACTAACTAGAATGATACAAAATCAATTTGGATATATACAAACATGAAAAGTACATCCTTTCACACGTGGGAACAGGGTCCACACGTGTGATATTAGATCATCAACATATTCTAATGTTTGATCAATATTTACATGAACCAATGTCAAGTGAGAAGTGACAATTTTCAACAATATATTCTGAACTAGATCTTGTTGAACAATCTAGAATCAGGGTACTGTGCCAATCACAATACTTAATCAAGATCAGTCACTCTTGTGGACATTCCCCACACGTGTGAATTCTGGACAAAACTTATATCGCCTATAGATGAAACTTAAGGAGCATGTTTGACATGAAATATGATACCTTATGGTCATTGTTTCACAAGAGAGCTTACACCTTATTAAATCTCCTTTATGCTCCATTTCCCTTGAATCCCATGTGACAAATATGTTATCCAATAGTGATGATTCTGTTGCTTTCCAAGCCCACATCATGTTTGTTTTCCTAAAGGGGACCGCCTTAAATATGGCAACAAATATGGTGATCAGCACAGAGATGCTAGTGTAGACTCGTTTGGATCCGAATGTTGGCTTCTTATTACTAGTAATCTCTTTCAGAACTTGCCTCTTCGTTAATTCAATAGTCAGTTGGTCAGCATGTGGCCACTCGTGAGAATCGATCGTAGGCTCAAAAATTGGTGCTAATTTGCTTTTTGGAACTTCATACATGTGATCGTAAAAGAAAATGCCCATTTTGATCAGGGCAGAGGATGTCAACCCACCATATATTAGTTCTCTATATTTGGCGTGTATGGCGGAGAATTTTCCAATGAAGGACTTCACGTTTTGCCAGTCAAAGCTATTTGGAGGAAAGACATCACACTAGGCATTAATGCAACATTATTATCCATCACAATGACATAATAATAATTCAAACATAATAGTTAACACAAGAATAAAAGAGGTGGAACCTACAATGTGACTGTATGGTTCTATCAGCAACAGCCACATCCAATAAAATATCTTGACGCACGTAATACGTGTTGCACATTTGCAAGGTATTTGTCGTTTTGGTCGATCTTGAAATCATGGATCCTTCCTTTCCAATGGCAGTCTTGGTTGTTTCACTTCCTCTTTGCAACCTTGTGAGTTCCTTTGCCCAATGTTTGCATGTAAACCTAGTCAAAAGTTGAGAATGTATGGGGCACCCAATGCTCATTGGAATCTTTGATGTGTGCAACAATGGAAGCTAGTTGATTCTTGGGCTTCCTTGATTGAGTAGAGGCCATAATGGATGATGTAATGATAATGTAGGATATGCGAAATAGTTTGTGAGATCTTCAGATAAGGTGAACCAAAATGAAAAAAATAGAATATTTGTGGAGTATATAGAATGTGTGTGTGTGTGTGTGTGTGTGTGTGTGTGTGAGAGAGAGAGAGAGAGAGAGAGAGAGAGAGAGAGAGAGAGAGAGAGAGAGAGAGAGAGAGAGAGAGAGAGAGAGAGAGAGAGAGAGAGAGAGAGAGAGGTCATTTAGAGAGAGAATACAAAATGAGAGAGAGAGATGAGAGATACAAACTTGTGAACATTCAAAATTTGAAATAAGGACTAGGCTCACTTAGCATATGGCTGCTAGTAGATAGATAGGCTAGTTGATGTTAACTTGTAGGCATAGTTATTGCTTTATCTAGGGTTAATGTTAGAGGTGTACTTTGTGGGCCTAAACTTGATTTAATTTGCACCATTGAATTTGCCATGTCATATATGGACCATTCCCTCTCAGTTGTCAATATTCTATTGGTTTACGTGTTGTCATTGACAATAATTATAATTAGTGAAGAGGCCCTTTTTGAGTCCAAAAAGGGCCCCAATGGTAGCTCGGAACTGGGTCATGCTGGGTGTCATTAAAAAGCTCTTGTTGAGGGCTATTTAATGGCACCGTAATCATCTCAATCCGAGCTTCCCTTCAAAAGTTATGATTTTTTTCTACCACAAACTACACTATGCACATAATAGCTAACCATCGAAGACTATGCGGGCAGGACTGCGAGCAGAAAAAGATTTTATCTTAGTAGTTTACATTGCCAAAAAATCGTCATCCTACGTGGCAATCCTTATAGGGCCCTTTCGAAGGCCAAATTTTCTCTAATGAAACCCCTTCTAATACACTGTAGGTATCAGTGGTGAAGGAATCAGAATTGCTCTGATACCATGTCAAGATTCAACTACTAGATTGGGAGATGAATCCTCGGTGCGTGTACTACAACAATTGTAGGCGAACACAAGAGTAGAGCATAGCTTAATTGTGCGGTTGTTTGCGGAAGTGAAAGAGCAGACAATCAACAAAGCAATAAGAACTGAAGACGTAGTAGCAATAGATACAATTCTGACAAGAACTCTAAACGCAATAAAAGACAATAATTGGATTAATGTATAGAAAGACAAGTCAGATTAATGCTATGAGCACAAGACAATAGCAAGCAAAATCGCATGCTCAAGAAGCTAGCTCCGCTTTGTAAAAGCTATGAGCTTATTACTGACAATCAATCTAAAAGAATTGATGCATGAAGGCATCTACAATGTCTGTCTTGTCTCTATTTCATGTGTATAATTAGATTTACAATGGTTATCTATATACAATTTACATTTGTGCAGATGAGTGTACAAGAAGATGGCGTGGAGCCGTTGTGCCATCTGGAGTAGATCATGGCAACTGCTGCCATTGTCAAGTAGTTGCACAATACATGAAGTGAACGTGAGAAGGCTTCAACTATTCGGAGTCAAGCATGTTGTTGCCGATAGTCGATAAAGTCAGGATAGTATGGTCCTCGATGATAGTCGGGCGAATAAACAAGTTGGACCTCCCAATAAGTCAGGCAAGTCGATAAGTTGGACTCTTTCAAGTCTGTCTCCGATAATAAGGTATTTCTGTAGATTGTGTGACAATGTGTAAAAATGTAGCAATATGAATGGAACTAGATTAACATTGGATTTAGGAGAATAGAGGAATAAATCCAACAATGCTGCAGGGTTCCGTCGCTTTGATGTAGAGCCTGCCTTGCGAGGATTCTTTGTTTTTCGCTCGTGTGCTCCTCTCTCTAACCATCTGTGTGTCACCTTCTCCTTCATCCTCGTTGTGTGCGACATCGGGGTGCCCTCATCAAAACCACCCACCAGCAACAACATCATCGGACCCATCACCGGGCCGTGACTTGGGGGTGACACGGTAGGTGTGGTGTCACTTGATATCCTCAAATCTGCTGTGTCCATGCCCATTGCTGGTGGAAATCGGTCGAAGAATACATCATTAAGAACCGACAACTTACCCGATGCCGCAAGCTCCTCATCCAGGAACTTCATTGTTTCCTCCCGCTTGGTTGCCATCGGGGAAGGGCTTTTTTGTCATGGTGGCTGCTGCTGCTGCTGGTCCTCCTGCTACTGTTGGTCTTCTTGCGGCTGCTACTCACTCTGGTCCTCCTGTGTAGCTGTTGTGTGGGCCATGTCCTCCTCAGCTTCATGCTGAGTGGCCGGATCATCTCGAGACGCTGTTGGGCTGCGACTCCTACTCCTGCTTCTGCTCCCCCGTCTCTCTCTCTCATCTAGAGTGGCTAGTGCATCCCTATGGAACAATGTAGTCACTCTGGGATCTCTAGCCATTTGTTTTTTCATTGCCATTCCCTCCGACATTGGTTAGCCTTGAAAACGTATCAGAGAATATGAGAGCTGAAAAACAGAGAATCTCAAAAAACTGACACTCTGACACTCGAGGGATGAAGTGAAGAAATGAGGACCCAAGCACCCTTATATAGTGAAGGGTTCTATTTTTAGTAAGTGTTCCTATAAAAGTTTTGGCCTCTTTTCCAAATATAGTATGTTCTTGTCTTGGCTTATGAGTAAAAATCCTAATTGCCGGTTAGCGGAGACCTTCAAAGAAAACCAATAATATTATTAAAATGCATATAACTAAACGATTAAAACCCTAACAAGTAGTTTCAACCTTGGACATCCACAAATGTACTAACAGGCATATAAAATGTGACAACGCAAAAGTAAAGTCAAAACATAACCAAATATATTAGAATAGAGTCAAAATACAGCCAACTATTTGTGGTTTTTATGAAAGTAGAATTAATTATTTATGCTTTGAAAGTAGAATTAATTATTTATGCTTTGAAAGCATAAATGAAAGTAGAATTAATTATTTATGCTTTGAAAAGGGTGCAACCTAATGATTATCAAGGACACACGACATCAGCTCATTGGACCATGTGTCAATTGTCACAAATCAATTAGGCCACAATCAACTCAGTGTATTGCGATGTTGTACGATCATGTGGCTGCTCACAAAAGTGCCATGTTGCATCCATATAGTCCCACACGTTTTTCCATAAGCATGGATGGCATGTGGTATTGTGGCATTGCAATATGCTGACTTGATGTGTGGCCTAGTTGACTTTTGACATGTCATTCATTCAATTAATGTCATGTGTTTTCAATTATCATGAGACCATGTCTTAATTTGGATATAAATAGGGCCTCCATCTATAATTTTTTTTGCAATTTATGATATGATTGATCTAATTCTTATTGATTTCAAAATATATTTTATGCATGTAGGTTGTTTTTGACACTTCCATAACCACCAAACATGTGCCCAATAGATATTTGTGCACTCTTTACATTGTTTTTCCACTTGTGATATCCTTTTTACACACAAAATAATAGAGTGATTTTTTTAGACATTGTCCTTTTGCACATTGAATACATACTTCAAATTGCATCATCTTTAGAAAAAATATTGAGGAAATTTTAAGAGTCACCTGGGATTTCTTTTGATAAGATGCACCACTTTTCTTCTCTCTTCTATTATCTCTTTGATATCAATAAACTGCTTCGTGAACTATTTCCTTTGTTAGCAATTTTGGACAATTTTGGTCCAATCCTTGTTACTCCACCCATTTGTATAGATAGTTTAAATTTTGTTAATTTTTTAGATATAGTTCATGCATAGCCTAATGCAAAATAACAGCACAATAAGAAATTTTAAAGAGTGCATGATGATCATTTTTTAAAGAAAATATTAAGAGCGAAAGTGAAAATGTCATCTTGTCTATAGAGACATGGAGTTTGTTTATTTATATCAATGCTTTAATAGAGGAGGATCAATCATTTCCATCTACTTCTCCCTCTTTAGGTTCATCTTCTTCCTTGTCTAATTCTCTTGATGTTGATGAAAATCAAAATTTTGATAATATTGATATGTCTCCATTCAAAGATGCACATCCTGCATCAGAGTTGAGCCTACTAGGGCTTGTGCTCTAATTATGACAAACTCATCTTCTAATGATGATTGTAAAATATGTAGGACTTTATTGGACATTCCTAAATATTATATTAACAATGATTGTTTTTTTTTTTTGATGATATAGCATAAATTTTTTATACGCAAGAGGGATGAAATGTTTTGTGCTCGCTCATAAACACTCATAGAATTTTTGGACATTATAGATTCTGATTTTGATTATGATTATTGAAAAAGCTTCAAATGGCCTCGTTTGAACTGGTGGTGGTTGAAGCCTTTTCAATTGGCAAAGCACTCTTGCCAGTGCTTGCTCAGTGGTGTCCGCGTCATGGCCGATCAGCTTCTCATACATGTCGTCGGGCTGGGTGTGGTCGAAAGTGGAACTGCCATTCTGCAAATTTACCAACGCTGCCAGCATCTCATCTTCTCGCAAGCCGAGAATATGTTGCAAGTCATGCATGAACACATACTCTTGCCCATCAATGATGATTGGAGCAAGGCCATGGATTCAAAGCACAACATCATCGGACTCATCTATATCTTTTGGCTCCGTTGATGTGGATGCACCTGTTGCCTCTTGCGCAGCCAAGACTGCTTCGTGCTTCGCGGATAAATCTTCCTCTTCACCCGGGTCATGCATCTTGTTCACCTGCTCACTAGGGGTGTGTTCGTTGCGGGCCACAGTAGCTGGAAACTCATTAAGCAAAAAAACAACAGTAATTTCATTGGATAGAAACTTCCTTCCTACACTTTCAAGATCAAAAGTTTTCAGCTGATCCTTGGTCAGCTCCAGGTAATGATCGTTATCCAAGTGACTAATAAATCTATTGAGACGAGCGATAAAGGCCCTATCTCCTTTCCATATATAACTAAGCAAGTTATATGGAATCCACATGATAGTTGAGCAAGGAATTTGTATGACATAAGGCTTCAAAGTTTCATCTATATACTCACTCACATACGTGAATGCATCCGTATTAGCCCATAGAGTGGCAAGCGTGTCTATTCTACCAGTGAACATACAATAAATACAATGTAACTGATCTAAAAACTGTGTGGGGGCTAGCAGATTGGCCAACTCTATTTTAGAGGACGACATTGTGATGCAACTAAGAACACTAATTTACCAGCTAACTAGTAGCCTAATTGCACGAGACAAGCTAAATTATGAGAAAGGAAATTTCAACAAAGCATGAAGTGACAACAAAATGAGAACCCACACTCTTATATAGAGGGACGTGTTTCCAAAAAGAGATATTATTATAAAACAAAATAAAGCAATTTCTATTTATAACAACAATCCAATTCGTCAGTAATATTTATCACAAAGGAATATTCGAATCACAATCCATTATAAATTGCTTCTATTCCATCTCATCAGTTTCCGTAGCTTCTCTAGCGTTGTTTTCCAAAACATTGGATGTTGGTGTCCTCGGCGTCCATCTCTTTCCAACTCGGACTCTAGACATCCTCCATTCTTGATGCCTTGTTTTAGCATTAGAGGATTGTCATGTCGTCTTTCTAACTGAATTTGAATTGGATATCATTGAACTCAACTCTTCAGTTCTTGTGTTTTGAAAGTGTCATCGGCCCAAACCTCCTCTATAAAACCATTGGAATATCTCAACCAATGCATTACTAAGACCCTTTCCTCCGCCATGGCGTGAATTTTTGAAATATGCAGCCTTTGCCCTGTAAGGACTCTTCTCCATGCCTTGCGTATTCCAGATAGCTAGTGATCCGTAGGTTTTCATAAACCATGGTCCATGAGCATAGAAGATGTGCTGTCCATAGAAAATTTGTATAAGTTTAAATCTTTATAAATACATAAATACGAAAGTAAAAAATATGAGACACACATACCATATAGAGAGTTATGTGTGTTTCTCCCCATGCATCAATCATCAATTCAATAAATGTTTTGACTTCTCTTGCATATCTATCCAAATCTTCATCTCTCACAATCTTTTTGTTGATAGTTTGTGACATGGCATCAAATGCTTGCCAAACCTTAGCACGTGTACTTACCATGCAAGGATCTAAGCCAATATTTGTTGTGCATTGACATATTTTCTTCCAGCACTCCCATTCAACACTGCTTTCACGTGCAGTATGATTTGACAATAAGTGTCTCGCTTTAGCACCACCCATTGAAACTTTTGCTGGAACATCTTGCATTTTTCCACTCATCTCAACGTCTTTGGTAAGACTCACGTGGCCCCCATGCAATCCCATATCGAATAAAATTATCTCTAGATTTCTAATGCTAACATCTGCTCTTGATTTGGGCTGCATGTTCCATGCGTAACAACAATGCAAAAATAACAATTTGTCCAGTATTCGTAATTCACCATGCATTGTGCAAAAATGGACTCTTCGAAAGGAATGTTCAACATAGGACTCCAAGCTTTGTCTAGATTGTGCCTATTTGGTGCAAGATATTGGTTGCAATTCAAAATACTTTTGTTCCGCCCAAATTCAAACATACAATATATACCAAAATTCTTTGCATTTGCATCGAGACCACAACCGTACATGCATTTCAAGGTCTTCAAATCAGCAGCTAGGTGCCATTCTACAACAAAGCTTTCTCCCTCAACATTGAGCAATTTGCCTTTATTTTGTGCATGTATTATTATCTTAGATATACTACATTTTTCAACTAGCCACTTCAGTACTTCGTGAGAATCCTTAGGAACTTCAAATGCAACTATCCACCATATGTGATTTTCATATTGCACGCTAAATTCTTTACAATAACTTTCGCCAAACTGTTGCAATTCACGATTTATCAAGGTGATTGTGACACGTTCAAGTTTACGCCCTTTTAAGATTTTTGCTTCGTCCAACTTAATAACAAATATAACTTTACCTCTACAATCTGTAAAACAAAAATTTCATTACGAAAACATATTAGTTGAAGAAAAGCCTACAATTGAAAACTGAAATCCACAATAAATGTTCTTACCATTTGTTTTAACTTCGTAATGTCGGATCATCATCACTTGGAGCTTTTCCATATCTAAGAATATATTGTTGCCTTGATGATAATGAAAACATGTTGGAGTTCCTTTCTTCTTATTGGTTAATGTAAAAGAATCTTCAATATGCTGAAACTCTCCTAATTCAGAGAGCAATCTCGAATTGCATTCTCGTTTGGCGGATTCAACAAGTTTATAAGTAGGTATTATTTGATGGTGTTTTAACCCATTTATGTCAGAGCGTTTCATATACTTCTTCAAAGCTCTATACCCCTTGCGACTCACACCTCCTTGGTCACATGCGTACACCATCTCTTTAACATTTGGATTTGGCTTGAACTTGTCGACTAGCTTTTTTGCAATTCTCAAGCAAATTGAATCACTTGTTTCATCTTCCACAATCTTAATCAAATCTTTACCCTTCAAAAAATGTTTCATATATTTTCCAGAAATAAAATCTTTTCCAACCGTCTTTTGCAAGAACTCTTTTGTGTCCCTCATACGTCTTTTACTGGCACCACCACCTGGTGCCAAAGCTTCTAGTTTGTGTCTCTTAGTGTTTTCATTTTGTGCTTGCTGATCCATCGAGACTCTACGCTTTCATTGTAAGCCATATATTGTCCTCTGAAATATACTGATTGAAGATTGCAATTCTTCAATTTTTGCTACAGAACTGGCAAGCTCTATTTTCAAACCATTTATCTCCTGCTCCAATTTCATATTTATTCCATGCAATGACTTTAAATTGTCATTCATACTCAAGATATGAATGTTTGCCGTATTTGCCAATGTCTCAACTTGGATTATTCGAGAATCCATTGCTTGACAATAGCCAAGCAGTCCATTCCGACCATCCCTCGAACCTTAACAAACTATTTACAACAGAAAATTTAGGAGGAGCATCTACTAGTGGATTATGAGGGTATAAATCACCTCTTACCCATAGGTCAATATGTTTTTTGCCTTCTAATCTCCAACAATGCATCTCATACGGATTTAAGTTAACACCCCATGCAGCTTTGGTGGTCGCATAATCCTTCTCTAACTTCACATGTAAGTGATACTTGTCCCAAAAGAATCTATGTAGAACTTTACAATATACCTTAATCAAATGGTGTCAAAGTTCAATGTGAACTAACCATGATATAAGCTTTATTAGGCATATACTAGTTTCCATCCCTAGGGTGTCCTATTGTAGTTAGGACAATAAAAGGTCGTCCTATACTAACCCTACTCTAGTTGTAATTTGTAACGTACCTATTAGTTGCCTATTATAGTCTATGCAAATAACCTACAATAGTCTATGAAAATGAAACCTACATTTAGGCCTTAACTCTTGCTCACCTTGTATGGTAACTCAAGGTAAAGGTGCCACATAGGATTGATTAGCACTAAATTAATTATGATTAGAAAACTTGTTTAGGCAAGGAAGAGGCCCTTTTTGAGTCCAAAAAAGGCCCTAATGAGAGATACTGCACATATCTTTTGAGGATTGTGCTGTAGTTCATGTGCATGCAGAATAGATAAATATTATGCCCTAAGGTATTTATGTTGTATTTTGATTGAGAGGCCAATACAACAAATTTATCCAAAGGCCTGGACCTAATAAGCATGTATCTCCCAAGAAGAGAAAAAAGCAAGAGAGAGTCGAAAGGGCAAAGACTGCGCCAACTTGTATTGTAATGTCGATTAAAAAAAAATAGATAGTGGAACTTCAATTTTTTATATAACAAAATTTGTTTATATGCCACATTCTCCAAACCTGTATTCTTTTTTTGTCTCATTTCCCTTTCAAATTTAGAGATAAATCACAAAATTTTCATAAAAAAAACTGTCAAATATATTCTAGATAATCTAAATTTGTTTGATATTTTGCCTATGGATGATACAAACTTAATTTTAAATATTTGAATTTCTCCTAGCTTAAATTACATTGAACCAAGTGCTTACTTTCAATATGATGAAATGCTTCAAAAAAGCACTGTCAAAATTGGGATTTCAATATGATTTTAGTATGCCAAAAAGTAAATAAATATTTCAATGTGATTTAAAACATACTATAATGGAATTTATGCAAGATAAAACACAACATATATTTGAAACCATTGGGGAGGCCAAGCTAAAAATTGTGTTTTTGAGAATCTTATCTTGTTGCCACAATTGTTTTTTACTTTAGTACAAGGTTAATCTCGAATCATATCCCACACGACACAAATTTCTTCGTTGTGTCATTTGTCAGCAAGCGAGCATCTCTATGTATGTCATTTCATTACCTTGTGTTTCATTAACACTTTGATATAGTAAATTGTTGGGCACTCATAATTGTAGTGGCCATTGGAGTTTGTATGGTCTATCCACATATGTGGATGAAAATGGAGTGTGCATTCCAGTTTGATCAAGATGAACACACACACACACACACACACACAAATTGTGAAAGTGATGAAAACACCATTGGGATGTTGTACAATAGAAAATGACAATAACATTAAAAAAATCTTAAAATACACCATTGGGATGTCGTACAATAGAAAATGACAATAGCATTAAAATTTTTTGAAATGCATGCATGATATACACATGTATTCAAAATACATGTTTTTTTATTATGACATGTTGAGATTCAATATTGAATTACATGCATGTTACATGTTTAGATTCTATATCAAAATGCATGTTTTTTTTTATTAAATGCTTACATTAAATTTTTATGTTTTTTGGTGTTCAGTCTTCCAAACATAAATATGGTTATAGCTATGGACAATATACATTTGGCTCTCTCAACAAGACAAGTGTTCTAAGTTGCAGTGTGAAGAAGAAGATGAACGTGTTAAGGGTGAAGTACCACAAGGAAATGATGTGCAAAAGAGACTTTCACCTCAATTAAAAGAGATAATTGTTTTATGTAGTATATTCTACATACCAATAAATCACTTTTGCTCGTAGCACATTTTTGTTTTCTATGATCAAAATGTTATTATTTGATTTTATAATTCTCTTGCTTAAATGTTACTTGAAACGGAATAGCTAGATCTCGATAAGAGATTATCAAGATTGTTATATAGAATTCAATGCCTTATAGAGGCACATAATCTCCACCAAAGCTTCTTTCCTCAAGTAAAATGGATGTGGAGATGTTAGAGATTGCAAAAAAAAAAAAAAATCAATTAGAAGAAAAATAAAATACACCTTCAACATTTTGTAATTAGACATCCATAGTGGTATTTTGATTGAGCCTCTAGAGGCAAAAGATGTTTATATATTTCAAAACCATTATGCATATCAAGTGTTATATAAATTTTTATCCTTTTCAAAGTTTTATTCTTTTAATGGTTGTATCTATATGTTGGCATTTGATATGTTTTAAATTTATCTCTCTTGCACATGATAGTTATCATTATTCTTAGTGGATGATGATTGGATTACTTTATGCACAAAAACAATAAAAACATGACTACACCATCATCATTGAAAACATGTAACTTACATTTATACCATTAACCAAGATTCATTGATGATGGTAAGAAAGATCATTTTCCAACATTTTCAATGTTGATCTAATATATTTGAAATTCCAATCCTCTTCAACTTCAATAATTGCAGCAAGATCATTATTTCTTTTCACATTTATTTGAAGCTACTTTTGATGGTTGACTGTGAAATTTTGATGTAATGGCTCCCACTCAATGTTATCCATCTTCTATATATAGCAACAAAGTAAGAATTTGCTTTTGATATGATACCTAAATGTCAAAGATTATTTATGCACTTTGCATTAAATGAAAGGGCGATGATGGGCAAAATGGCCCTTGAAATTGAGATTTGACTCAATATTTGCATTCCTAATATAATTTGAAGGCGTTCTCAATTAGCCTCTCTGGCTAAATACGCCCAAATTTTGTATGTTATTTCTCAAAGTGTGTGTGACATTTTATTCTTCATTATTAAAGTGCACTTATGTCAAATATGAACACTCTATGATAAATTATGAGGATCTAGTTGTGGAAATGGCCTTGTTCCATAGAACACGTCTTGATTTGATCTCTTTTTAATCTACATTACTATATAGCTAAAGTTTCTAGGGGATGATGATTTTTTTGTTAAAAAAAGCATATGACAATTAAAGAATGTCACTTGACTTGACTTGACTTAGATATAGAAATTCATAAGGAAACTTTGGAAGCACATTACATAAACAAAGAATATTTGAAAGCATGTAACAATCAAGCAATAGTCAGAATGTGTGACCCATTAAAACAATTAGCCATTAAAAGAGAAACCTTGTCATCCTTTAATCTTGGAAAGTGACTTTTTTGGTAAACTTTTCATTGGGTTCAACATTTGTTCAAATGTGGATTGATCTTGTCATTAATTGAAAATGTTTTACTAATGAAAAGTCATTGAATCCAATCTCAAGATGCAAACTTGGTCTCCCCCCCTTTTTGGACTTAACTTGAGTTGTCACCATGTGGCAAATGAGGTGGCATGGGACCTTGCCATGTAGGGGCAACTCGAGCCCATGTTTTGGACTTGGAGACATTGCCAGGTATGTTGAGTTGCCAAAGACAATTGAAGAAAAATGGACCAATGGTATGGCAAGCTGGCTGATTAGATTGCAGCCCTTCATTTAGCACTTGACATCCAAGTTTGAAAGGGAGGTGTCATCAACTCACTTGCCAAAGTTCCAAAAATGGGCGACAATTAAAAGGGCCATGGAAAGGGACTTGATGATAGTATGAAACCACCCTTAATAAGGTGATTGGCACTTCATCATGAGAAGCTTTCTAAAAATGACACCTTAGCTTTTACTAAATTATCACAATAGTTTATCACTATCGCAACAAAGCTAATAAAAAAGTGTACCCAAGGGTCTCAAATTACACAAACCCAAATAGCACACAAGTGTTTGAAAGATCATCTATACATGCTCATGAGAATAGAATGGCTTCCAAATTTGAGGCTTTAGGGCTTACATGCCACAAAATAGTAACAAAGAGAAAGAATGCTATGTTGTTTGAGATATTAATCAAGCATATGAGGCAGCAGACTCAACTGTTAATTGATTGGACCAGCAAGCCCACTAATCAAATAAATAATCACTAAAACAGGAATGAGCTCTAAATTAGAGCATAAGCAAAATAGTAAGATCAATTATTTGAGATTCTATAAGTAGATCTACTTGGGCTATGCTCTTGCAATGTGACCCAAGAAGGATATGGTAGCTATTTGATGGAGTGTTAGCTATTCCATCACCTATTTTGGATGAAATGTAGCATTGTGGAGTGCTAGTGCTGTGATTTGGCATCTGATCATTGTTGATCTAATGAATTGTTGTAGTGTGTTGTGGTGCATGTGCCGTCTGTCAAGCCATTCCTTGTTGCTTATTGGCACGGGGATAGCCTGGGGACAACTTTAGCCCTGACCCAATAAGCGACTGACATGTGGAGTCAGGGCAGGGGACAAAACACCCCTTGACACGCGTGCATCGGCAACGCACGGACGCCGGGACCACACATTGGCGCCACACGGGACCATGATGATGCTGGCGCCGTGTTGTAAAGTTACCTTTACAAGCTTTACTTCCGGCGCCCCCGGCGCCAGCAGCACCCCTGCTGCTCCCGGCGCCACTGTGACCAAAATCTAGCCGGCGCCAAGTTCCTATGGCTGAAAATCTTTGATCGGTTCTAGCGAAGTCCAAAGAATTCAGATCGATGTGCAATCACCTCACACGATCTAGGCATGATTAAAGGAAGCCTGGGGATCAATAAATTCTAGAGAGAGTAAATGACTTTCTAGAGACAGAAAATGTGCTTTACCAGCCTAGGTAGAGTACTTGGTATGAGGGGAGGTGGCGAATCCCACCAATACTATAGGGGAGTGCAGGTTGCGACTCAGGGCGAGCTCCAACCAAGTCTCAGCCTCCCTTACTGGAATGTTGTCCTGGCACTCGCCTTGGCATGCCAGCGCCCCGGAGACTAGGGTCGGTTACACACTTGAAATGTAACCTTCTCAGATTTATCAATAAAGTGGGATTTTTCTCAAACTGATTCTGATTACCTTCTGGGTTTCAGTAATCGGTAAAAGCGCCACTTGTAAGGCCACTTCAAATTTTTTAATTTGGCACATAGCCGAGGATCGTATCCTGGGACGCCAGCGGTATGCCGTCGGGACCATTCGGTCCGTGGCGCCAGCGGTATGCTGTCGGGACCATTTGGTCCAGGAACTGGTTGTCTCCATATCTGTCGCGGCTTGTGGTTCTGAGTGTTCCTTGCATGAATGTGAATGGGTTAAGCTCTTGGGGAACGGGCTCTAACCTGTCGGCTGAGTTAGATGTCTTGCTTGGGTGGAAGTTACCTGTTTATGGCTGTCCAGTCTGGCGTGGTGCCAGGTTGGCTTCCAGTGCACGTGACAAAGCTTTCACTTGGTTAAGTCTGATGTCAATCAGACCACTTGCTTGGAATGGATGCTACTCATTTGTAACGAAGCTTCGAGTTGGTTAAGTTTGATGTATGTCAGGCGGCTTGCTTGGAGGGAAGTCACCCACATAAGTTGGATCAAGCCATTATCATAGCAGATGCGAAGCAAAGTGTTGGAAAGGCTTTTTGTCTGAGAATGCTACTCTAAGTCCGATCAACTATTTTTATAAGTGGAGGGGAACTATCACACACACCTCTCTATTGGGTCAAATTTTGAATGAAAGTTGATCAAAACAAGGGCAAATTCAAGGTGACCTAGCCATACTCACACGAGGAGACTGGTGAACTTTGGACCTAATAAGTTGACTAGTTTTTGTTGCGGAAGGGAAAGCTTGTTATAGGCTTTCTCTGGACCAGCAATGATGAGGAGAATAATGAGAATGCTGACTTGTGTTACGTGTAAGGCAGCTGATCAGTGAAGGAACTGTGAAAGTTGAGTCTTGCACAAGAGACTTGGTACTTTGAACGGACGTTAAGGGACATTTCGTGTTGAGATCAGACTAGTGCAAACTCTGGGTGCATGTGTCTAATTCAAAGAGAGCTACTTGAAGCCAAGCTAGATGTACTCTTCTTGTTTTGACTGTGAGGCAACTGACCAGTAATGGAATTGTGAAAGTCAAGTTTTGCACGATGGACATGGTGCTTCAAACAAAAGCGAAGAGATAGTTTGTATGCGGATCAAACAAGTGCGACCCCTTGGCTCTCCACGAGGTCAATGGTTACATTTGGGCTGATTCAAAGATAGCTACTTCAAGCTAAGTGAGAGGTGCATTGTGGATACTCAGTCTTTGCCTACCTTAAAGAGCCATAAAGGAAAAGTATCAAGGTCAGGCTGGGAGAAGGAGAGAAATCAAGGTGCAGAAGCAACAAGGCACGAAGTGGACCATAAAGTGGTCAGTCAAACGATATATCCTTTGGCTTAGGGAGCCCTGATACCTGTGCGGAATTGATCAAATCTGGAGCTCAGGGAGCTCAACACAAAGTACATCAAGGACAAATCGGGAGCTCAAAGGAGTTCCAAAGTCAGAAGTCAAAAGCGACAAGGGCAAACATTTCACAGAAAGGCCTCTATCACCAATTAATAAGGTGCTTGGGTTTTATGAAAGCGATATAAATCTACGCTTTTCCTAGACAAAGTGATATTTTCAAGTTAGGTAAATTTTCAGTACAAAGAGCTGAGCCTCCGACTTGTGGTGTGCCAGCTTCAATGTTAATAAAAAGTGGCCAGTAAATTGAGTACTGTGCCAAGTAGCTCAAATGTATAGTTAATTTTAATTGGGAGACACCTTTACTTTAATCTGGGGTGGATGTTGTAAAGTTACCTTTACAAGCTTTACTTCCGCGCCACCGGTGCCATCAGCGCCGGCGCCGCTCCCGGCGCCACTGTGACCAGAATCCAACCGGCGCCAACTTCCTATGGCTGAAAATCTTTGATCGGTTATAGCAAAGTCCAGAGAGCTCAAATGTAGCGTAGGCATCCCAAAGGGAGCCGGGAACCACGACTTAGCTTCCCAGCCTTCAACTCTTGCCATTCAAACCCACTTGACATACAAGCAGCCAACTCACCAACAACAATCAGACTTAACCAACTGGAAGTTCCGAAAACCAACATTGAGATCCAAACTAGCGCCATGCCAGATCGAGGGTACCGATGTGGGTGACTTCCCTCCAAGCAAGCCGCCGACATGCATCAAACTTAACCAACTCGAAGCTTCGTTACAAACGAGTAACATTCATTCCAAACAAGCGGTCTGACTTACATCAGACTTAGCCAACTGAAAGCTTCGTCACGAGCGCTGGAAGCCAACCTGGCGCCACGCCAGACTGGACATCCATAAACAGGTAACTTCCACCCAAGCAAGCCATCCAACTCAGCCGACAGGTTAGAGCTTGACTCTTTCACATTCATGCAAGGAACACTCTAAACCACAAGCCGCGACATATATGGAGACAACCAGTTCCTGGACCAAATGGTCCCGACAGCATACCGCTGGCGCCATGGACCGAATGGTCCCGACAACAAACCGCTGGCGTCCCAAGATACGACCCTCATCTATGTGTCAACTTAAAAATTTTGAAGCGGCCTTACAACTGGCGCTTTTACAGAATACTGAAACCCAGAAGGTAATCAGAGTCAGTTTGAGGAAAATTCCACTTTATTGATAAATCTGAGAAGGTTACATTTCAAGTGTGTGACCGACCCTAGTCCCCGGGGAGCTGGCATGCCAAGGCGAGTGCCAGGACAACATTCCAGCAAGGGAGGCTAAGACTTGGTTGGAGCTCAGCCTGAGTCGCAACCCGCACTCCCCTAGAATATTGGTGGGATTCGGGACCCCCTCTCATAGCAAGCACTCTACCCATGCTTGTAAAGCACATTTCTCTCTCTCTCTAGGATTTTCTCTCTCTAGAAAGTCATTTTCTCTCTCTAGATTTTACTGAACCAGCCTGGGTAGAGTGCTTGCTATGAGGGGGGTGCCGAATTCCACCAATACTATAGGAGAGTGCGGGTTGCGACTCAGGGCGAGCTCCAACCAAGTCTCAGCCTCCTTTGCTGGAATGTTGTCCTGGCACTCACCTTGGCATGCCAGCTCCCCGAAGACTAGGGTCGGTCACACACTTAAGATGTAACCTTCTCAGATTTATCAATAAAGTGGGATTTTCCTCAAACTAACTCTGATTACCTTCTGGGTTTCAATGTTCGGTAAAAGCGCCGGTTGTAAGGCCGCTTCAAAATTTTTAATTTGGCACATAGCTAAGGGTCGTATCCTGGGATGCCAGCGGTATGCCGTCGGGACCATTCGGTCCGTGGCGACAGCAATATGCTGTCGGAAGCATTTGGTCCAAGAACTGGTTGTCACCATATCTGTCGCAACTTGTGGTTCTGAGTGTTCCTTGCATGAACGTGAATGGGTTAAGCTCTTGGGGAACGGGCTCTAACCTGTCGGCTGAGTTGGATGGCTTGCTTGGGTGGAAGTTACTTGTTTATAGTTGTCCAGTCTGGCGTGGTGCCAGGTTGGCTTCCAGCGCTCGTGACGAAGCTTTTAGTTGGTTGAGTTTGATGTAAGTCAAACCGCTTGCTTGGTATGGATGTTACTCGTTTGTAATGAAGCTTTGAGTTGGTTAAGTTTGATGTATGTCGGGCGGCTTGCTTGGAGGGAAGTCACCCACATTGGGACCCTCGATTTGGCATGGGGCCAGGTTGGATCTTAATGTTGGTTTTCGGAACTTCAAGTTGGTTAAGTCTGATCATTGTTGGCGAGTGGCCTGCTTGTATGTCAAGTGGGTTTGGATGGCAAGAGTTGAGGGCTGGGAAGCTAAGTCGTGGTTCCCAGCTCCCTTTCGGATGCCTGCGCTACATGTGGTGTCAGAGCCGACTGGCCGGTTAGCTATGCGGATCTCACAAAAATGGCCACTGTTTGGGGTTCATCAAGACAACTATTGTGCAAGGTGCTGCCCACAGTGTAAGCACGGGTACGTCCACGGTCGGGGTGGTCAGCAGAATGGGGAACTTGATGAGTCAAGGTGCTGCCCTTGAGTTGTAAGCACGGTCAGTGCTCGCGGTTCGGGCCTGGCGTTGTCTGCACATAGGATAGATGAGGTAGTGTGCTGCCATTAGGTTGGTGTAAGCACGGTCTGTGCCTTGTGGGGTGCGGGGTGACATATTCAAACTGTACGAGTTAACCATTCATACAAAGATGCTGCTCGAATTCGGGTGTAAAGCACGGGTGGTTAGCTGCCGGTGTGGGATAGCTGCCGATCGTTTAGCTATAAGGGCTATCAACCAAAAAGTGGTGAGGCGTGACTGAGGAAATGCACTGCTTAATGGTGAAAGCACGGATAGTTGGAGGGGTGTCCTATGTGGGCTGATTCTGTGATCGATTTGTATCGGCGTGGCCAGGCAAAGGTCCGTTGGTAGGACCATCTCAAAGGGGGTCCTTGTCTTTGTTACCTATTAGTAAACCTGCCTGAGTGAGTCTTAGTACTCGTGCTTTGCTTGGTTTGCATGATTGCTTGTGATACAAGGAGCTGATGGCTCAAGAAGGAACCTTTCTTTTGAAGGCTGATACCATCAAACAAAGAAGACTACATAATCTGTGGGGCGGATTTGCAGTTCAAGTACTCGCACGTGAACGGCAACAAAATGACTCAATGTTTGCAAAGGATGGATGGCTAGCATGTTTCTTGGGTTAGTTTCATTTGCGACAACGCCCACCAGACGCAAGTAGGAAGTCAAAAGTTGGAAAGGGCAATTTCAGGAGAGATCTTCTATGGAGCAGTTGGTCTTCGTTTGGGATGGCCAACTTTGGAACTGAAACTCACTGAGCATGGGTGATATCCACTATCAGTTGGGTTTTTTCTCGAAGGGGAAAGACTAGGATCCTCTTCAGAGATTGGCAACAAGTTGGATCGAGCCATAATCCTAGCAGATGGGAAGCAAAGTGTTGGAAAGGCTTTTTGTCCGAAGAACTCTACTCTAAGTCCGATCAACTGATTTAATAAGTGGAGGGGGAACTATCACACACACCTCTCTCTTAGGGAAAATTTTGAATGAAAGTTGATCAAAATGGGGGGCAAATTCAAGGTGACCTAGTCATACTCACACGAGGAGACTAGCGAACTTTGGACCTAATAAGTTGACAAGTTTTTGTTGTGGAAAGGAAGCTTGTTATAGGCTTTATCTGGACCAGCAATGATGAGGAAACATATGAGTACGCTGGCTTGTGTTACGTGTAAGGCAGCTGATCAATGAAGGAACTGTGAAAGTTGAGTCTTGCATGAGAGACTTGGTATTTCGAACGGACGCTAAGGGACAGTTTGCGTTGAGATCGGACTAGTGCAAACTCTGGGTGCATGTGTCTGATACTTGAAGCCAAGCTCGATGTACACTTCTTGTTTTGATTGTGAGACAACTAACCAGTGATGGAATTGTGAAAGTCAAGTTTTGCGCGATGGACATGGTGCTTCAAACAAACGCGAAGAGATAGTTTGTATGCGGATCAAACTGGTGCGACCCTTTGGCTTTCCACGAGGTCAATGGTTACATTTCGGCTGATTGAAAGAGCTACTTCAAGCTAAGTGAGAGGTGCATTGCGGAGTTCTCAATCTTTTCCTACCTTAAATGTTAAAAATTCACAATTCTAGCTTGACTAGTTTTGGTCATATGACTTGTAAATAGTTAGATGGTCATGATGTGGCTTGTCACACGTGCCAAATAGCATAGGATTCCATTCATAAGGATGTTCTCAAGTAGACCTAAGTGTTAGAACCTTTGTAATGAGTCCAAATTATGCTTAGATACAAGGGAGAAAAAATAGGAGCTATTTTTGGTAATTTTTGCATTGTTGAGGGATCTCCAAGATTCCAACCCTAACTTGGTAGGGATGAAAGATCCACCAAAATTAGCATTAGGGATAGGTTTAGGGCTACTCATACCTGTCCAAAACCGTGATGGATCATGTATATATAGGTGATGATATCTCACCAAAATCAATCAAGCAATTTCATGTTTTTTCTCTCATAATGGTGCAATTGCTCTCTATGTTCATAATTGTTTGAGTACTTGTGATTACTAATGATTATAGGATTGAATGTAGGTCTGGTGTACAGTACTCAGACTGTGGGAGGCCGTACTTTCACACGTGTGAAGCCTTCTTCAAGGATTTGGGCCATTTAGTGAGGTTCAAGCATAGATTTTTCATGGATTTTGATGGTTCAACTTGTGCTAATCTTATGAAATCATAATCTATTGTTTCCCTCATCATTTCAAGTGTTTTAGGATCCTTATTTGCTGTAATTTTTACATGGTATCAGAGCCTAAAGGTTGAAATGAGCTAAATCCTTGGTTTTCATTCAATTTGATCACAATTTTTGATCTAAATCTTGTGTAGATTGGATCTTAGCATCTAGTATTGATTCTAGAACTCAAAGTGAGTCAAATACATTGGAGATTGATGTTGTGTGACTTCATTTGCAGGTGTTTAGGTGTCTAAAACCAGAGGCAAAGTTGAATTCAATTCACATTACCAAGATAGCAAGTTTTGCTTGCTCCAAGCATTGATTTCTAAGCAAGTTTTGGAGGTGATTTCATAGAGGAGGCTTTCTAGCATTCAAGGAGAGGGAAGATCAGAGTTTTGGGGACTCTTCAAGGCTGTTCTAAGGTGTAGTAGACACCTCCTAAAGTGATTTAGGTTCAGTCCAACCATTGCTTGACTTATGCACCAAATTAGATCAATTTTTCATCAATTTTGATCATTTTTTGCTTGTGATTGGATAGTAGATTGTGTTGCATCCTCATTAAGTTCCATTTATATCTTTTACAAGTGATTTTGGAAGTATATTATGTTGCTGAAATTCACTCTTGATCAGATCATTTGGAAGCTTTAATGTTCTTTATAGAAAGAGGGGCAATTCTACTAGTATTGTCTACTTCAATCAAGCAAGTGCATTGTTTCTAGTATTCTATAATTTGATTTTGTTAGAGATCATTCTTAGATCTTTATAGGAAGTCTATTACTGATCTTTTCAGGTCCCTAAGAAGTGGGATAAGGTAGACCTTCAATCAAATCAATAGAAGTAACCTTCATTTGTGTCAAGTCCTTGATTAGGAGACTAGATGGCATCTATAAATGCATATCTTTTGGATACTAATGAAAGGCTCAACAAAACTAACTATTCCATATGGAAAGTTAGAATGGAATCTATCATGATCATGCAAGATCTGATGGAAATTGTAAATGGTAAGGAGGGTGAACCTATTCATCCTCAAGAAAAAGCCAAATACATCAAGAGGTGCAATGTTGCACTACATTGCATAAAAATGAATGTTGCAAATGAACTCTTAAGAGAGGTAGGAGATTGCACTTCAGCTCAAGATGCTTGGGAGACTTTGAAAAAGGTCTATGAATCCAAGAACCAAACTAGAATGTTAGCTTTGAAGAATCAAATCTATAGAAGCTATCAAAAGAAAGGAGAGAGTGCACATACTTTTGTCCTAAGAGTAAAGGAATTGAACAAAGAGCTAGCCTTTATAGGTGACCCTATCAAGGATGAAGAGCTTGTTCAACTCATATTGAATGGACTAAGCTTTGAATTTGACAATTTGGTTCAGGGATATGCAATTATGGGTAAGCTACCCATACTTGAAGAACTCCAAGGCACACTCATGGCCGAGGAATCAAGAAGGAGCCAAATGCAAGAGAGGATGGATAGGCTTTCCATCCAAGGTGGAGATGACCAAGCTCTCTTCACCAAAGGCAAAGGCAAGTCCAAAGGCAAAGGATCAACATTCAAGAAGTCTAAAAAGCTTGAGGATCAAGAAGGACCCCCAAAGGCATCTCCATCAACCACCAAAGTCAAGAAGGACAAATCAAAGGTGAAGTGCTACTATTGTAGCAAGATGGGGCATTATGCCTCGGAATGCTTCAAGAGGAAGCAAGATCAAAGCCAAGCCAACATGAGCAAAGAGGAGGAGGAGGAGAGTTCACATGAGGACTCTCTCATGATGTCCATATTTTCTTCAACAAGCTTCAAAGGAGAAGATCCTTGGTGGATTGACTCGGGTGCTAGTTCACACATGACTAGTAAAAGGGAGTTTTTCTCTTCTCTCTTATCTTATGATGGACCTATAAAGTCTATCTATACAGCAAATGATGAAGCTTGTAAGATTGAAGGAGTTGGTAGCATTCCCCTTTGCTTAGGATCTTCCAAAAAGATCAACATAGAAGGTGTTTTGTACATTCCTACAATAACAAAGAATCTACTAAGTGTCGGCCAAATGGTAGACAATGGTTTCAATGTTGACTTTGCTTCAAATGAATGTTTCATCAAGAAAAAGGGTAAGATAGTGGCTAAGGGCACTAGACTTGTCAAGCTTTATAAGCTGGATGCATTTGTGGATACTAATGTTGTCATGTTGGCCGAGAAGAGCAAGATATCTACCTTTACTTTATGGCACAAAAGACTTGGACATGTCAACTCGGGTTCCATGGAGGCTATGATCAAGGAGGAGTATGCTTTAGGCCTACCAAGGTCTATTGGGAAGGAAGACAAGGTTTGTGAAGCTTGTGCCTTATCCAAGGCACATAAGAAGGTGTTTCCTAACTCCATCACAAAGTCATCTCATCCTCTTGAACTCATACACTCGGATGTGCACATTGCTAGCACCAAATCTAATGGAGGTTCATCCATGTTTTTAACCTTCATTGATGACTACTCAAGATATTGTTGGGTGTTCTTACTTTCCTTCAAGTCTCAAGTATTTGATACTTTTGTAAAGTTCAAGTTGTTTGTGGAAAAGCATCATAATCATAGCATCAAGATTCTTAGAAGTGACAATGGTGGAGAATTCATCTCCAATGAGTTCAAGGCCTTTTGTGAGGAGGAAGGGATCAAGAAAGAGACTTCTTGTCCTTACACTCCTCAACAAAATGGAGTTGCTGAAATAAGGAATAGAACATTATGTGAATGTTCTAAGGCTTTAAGATTAGATGCTTGTTTGCCCAAATCCTTTTGGGGTGAGTCTCTTGTATGTGCAAACTACTTGATGAATAGGGTGTCTTGCAAAGCAATTGAAGGCAAAACTCCTTATGAGATGTTGTATGGAAAGAAACCCAATCTTAATCACTTGAAAGTTTTTGGGTGTATATGTTATGTGCATGTGCCATTGGAAACAAGAACCAAGGAGGATCCATCTTCCACAAGAGGGATCATGCTTGGATATGCAAGCTCAAGCAAGGGCTACAAAGTCTATCTCCCATCCTTGAACAAATTTGTTGTTCAAGGGATGTCATATTTGATGAACATCATATGCATATGCTTGAAGAAGGCTCAAGTGCTCCAACAATCAAGAAGAAGATGGCCGAGGAGCAAGATCTTGGTTTTGAGGAGGAGCTCATGGAGGAGCAAGCACCAAATCCACCTATCACACCAAGGAGATCTTCAAGGGAAAAAGTGGAGCCATCAAGGCTCACATATCAAGGCAAAGGACAGCAAGTTGAGGGTATCTCATCCACTTCTTATGCCTTATCTAGTTTTGAAGAACCGGCTAATGTTGAAGATGCATTGAACTCCAAAGAATGGTATAAAGCTATGTTGGATGAGTATGATGCCTTGATTGAGAATGAAACTTGGTAGCTTGTTGAGAGACCTCAAAGGAATGTAATAGGATGCAAGTGGGTCTTCAAGCTTAAGTTGAATGCAAATGGGAGTGTTAACAAACATAAAGCAAGATTAGTTGCAAAAGGTTATGCTCAAGAGAGAGGGATAGACTATGAGGAAACTTTTGCACCCGTGGCCAAGATGGTCACAATAAGGCTAATCATTGCACTTGCATCACATTTTGGATGGATTCTATGTCAAATGGTTGTCTCTAATGCTTTCTTGAATGGTATTTTGGAAGAGGATATCTATATGGAGCAGCCACAAGGGTTCATCAAGCATGGAATGGAGAACAAAGGATGCCATATCCAAAGAAGCATCTATGGCTTGAAGCAAGCCTCGAGATCTTGGAATTCAAGACTACATTGCTATCTTATTTCACTTTCTTTTGTTCAAAGTGAATATGATCCCACTCTTTACATTAAGTTTGATGATGTTGGTATTGTACTTTTACTCATTTATGTAGATGACATCATCATTAGTGGAAATAGTGTTGCTGGTATTAAAAAAATCAAGATAGATCTATCCTTAGAGTTCAAGATGGTAGATCTAGGGTGTCTTCACTTCATCTTAGGCATAGAAGTACTTAGAGGGTCTGATTTTATCTTTATAAGTCAAGTAAACTATGCTCAAAGTCTTTTGAAGAAGTTTAAGATGGAAGTATGCAAAAGTGTTGACACACCAATGGAGCAAGATGTAAAAGTGCCAAATGAAGATGATGAAAGATCCTTCATGGACATCACTTTGTTTAGGCAACTTATAGGTTCCTTAATGTGGATCACTATAACTAGACCAGATCTTAGCTTTAGTGTATGTAGGTTGAGCCAATCCATGCAAAAGCCATTGAATATCCATTGGAAAAAGGCTAAGAGGATTCTAAGATACATCTCGGGTACATTGGATTTTGGGATTCTATATAGAGGAGATGTGATTAACCTTCATGCATTTAGTGATTCAGATTTTGTAGGGGACAAGAGGGATAGGAAATCAACAAGTGCCTATTCAACTTTCATAGTAGAAGGTGTGGTTTCATGGCTTTCAAAAAAGCAAGAAACTATATCTCTATCTTCAACCGAGGCCGAGTACAAAGCTTTGACAACCACTACAAAGGAGGTACTTTGGATCAAGAGATTATTGGTGGAACTAAAGATCATGGATTCAGAGGAGGCACCAATCATCTACAATGACAATATATCAGCCCAACACCTTGCATCTAACCCAATCTTCCATGCAAGATCTAAGCACATTGAGATATGCCATCACTTTGTGAGAGAAATAGTGCAAGCCAAGGAGATTGCTTTGGAGCATGTTCCAAGCAATGAACGTGTAGTTGATCTACTTACTAAACCACTTCAAAAGACACCTTTTATGAAGTTCAGATCATCACTTGGAGTGATTAGTAAAGCAATGATTGAACCAAGCTAGATAGTGAGGAGGAGTGTTAAAAATTCACAATTCTAGCTTGACTAGTTTTGGTCATATGACTTGTAAATAGTTAGATGGTCATGATGTGGCTTGTCACACGTGCCAAATAGCATAGGATTCCATTCATAAGGATGTTCTCAAGTAGACCTAAGTGTTAGAACCTTTGGAATGAGTCCAAATTATGCTTAGATACAAGGGAGAAAAAATAGGAGCTATTTCTGGTAATTTTTGCATTGTTGAGGGATCTCCAAGATTCCAACCCTAACTTGGTAGGGATGAAAGATCCACCAAAATTAGAATTAGGGATAGGTTTAGGGCTACTCATACCTGCCCAAAACCGTGATGGATCATGTATATATAGGTGATGATATCTCACCAAAATCAATCAAGCAATTTCATGTTTTTTCTCTCATAATGGTGCAATTGCTCTCTATGTTCATAATTGTTTGAGTACTTGTGATTACTAATGATTATAGGATTGAATGTAGGTCTGGTGTACAGTACTCAGACTGTGGGAGGCCGTACTTTCACACGTGTGAAGCCTTCTTCAAGGATTTGGGCCATTTAGTGAGGTTCAAGCATAGATTTTTCATGGATTTTGATGGTTCAACTTGTGCTAATCTTATGAAATCATAATCTATTGTTTCCCTCATCATTTCAAGTGTTTTAGGATCCTTATTTGCTGTAATTTTTACATTAAAGAGCCAAGATGGAAAAGTATCTAGATCAGGTTGGGACAAGGAGAGAAATCAAGGTGCAGAAGCAACAAGGCACGGAGTGGACCATAAAGTGGGCAATCAAACGATAAATCCTTTGGCTCAGGGAGCCTTGATACCTGTGCGGAACTAATCAAATCTGGAGCTCAGGGAGCTCAACACAAAGTGCATCAAGGACAAATCAGGAGGTCAAAGGAGTTCTAAAGTCGAAAGTCAGAAGCGACAGGGGCGAACATTTCAAAGAAAGGCCTCTGTCACCAGTTAATAAGGTTCTTGGGTTTTACGAAAGCGATATGAAATCTACGCTTTTCCCAGACCAAGATATATTTCAAGTTATGTAATTTTTCAATACAAAGAGCTGAGCCTCCGACTTGTGATGTGCCAGCTTCAATGTTAATAAAAAGTGGCCAGTAAATTGAGTAATGTGCCAAGTAGCTTGAATGTATAATTATTTTAATTGGGAGACACCTTTACTTTAATCTGACATCTGATGAGGACATCAGATTTTATAAAGGTGGGGTGGATGTTGTAAAGCTATCTTCATAAGCTTTACTTTCGGCGCCACTGGCGCCAGCATTGTCCCCCAGCCGGCGCCAACTTCCTATGGCTGAAAATCTTTGATCGGTTCTAGCGAAGTCCAGAGAGCTCATATCGATGTGCAATCACCTCACACGATCTAGGCATGATTAAAGGAAGCCTGGGGATCAATAAAATCTAGAGAGATAAAATGACTATCTAGAAAGAGAAAATCCTAGAGAGAGAATAACGTGCTTTACCAGCCTGGGTAGAGTGCTTGCTATGAGGGGGGGTGCCGAATCCCACCAATACTATAGGGGAGTGCGTGTCCAACCAAGTCTCAGCCTCCCTTGCTGGAATGTTGTCCTGGCACTCGCCTTGGCATGCCAGCTCCCCGGAGACTAGGGTCGATCACACACTTGAAATGTAACCTTCTCAGATTTATCAATAAAGTGGGATTTTCCTCAAACTGACTCTGATTACCTTCTAGGTTTCAGTGTTCGGTAAAAGCGCCAGTTGTAAGGCCGCTTCAAAATTTTTAAGTTGGCACATAGTTGAAGGTCGTATCC
Organism: Diphasiastrum complanatum; assembly: GCA_029204225.1. Lineage (NCBI taxonomy): Eukaryota > Viridiplantae > Streptophyta > Lycopodiopsida > Lycopodiales > Lycopodiaceae > Diphasiastrum > Diphasiastrum complanatum. Next base: position 42,645,687 of record CM055112.1, read on the forward strand.
CGGGACGCCAGCGGTATGCCGTCGGGACCATTCGGTCCGTGGCGCCAGCGGTATGCTGTCGGGACCATTTGGTCCAGGAACTGGTTGTCTCCATATCTGTCGCGGCTTGTTTCTGAGTGTTCCTTGCATGAATGTGAATGGGTTAAGCTGCGCCCGTGCTTACACTGTGGACAGCACCTTGCACAACGGTTGTCTTGACAAATCCCAAGACATGGCCATCCCTGTGAGACTTGTGTAGTTGATCGGCTAGTCGGCTCTGATACCACGTGTTGCGCCGGCACCTCAAAGGGTGATGGAACTTGAGCGGTTTCCCCAACACGCGCTTAAGTCTAACATTCATCCATCATGCACTTATGTAAAAGCCAACTCAGAAACGTAACAAGCTTAACCATTCAGACTTAAGAAAACTGGAATCCCAACCAACCCGAAAGGCAACTCAGAATCCGTCCCCAAAAGGTAACCAAAGGCAAAGACAAGCCACACATGAAACTCAAGGCATAGTGGTCGCCAAACTGACCAAATGGCATAGTGGCAAGCCACACGTCGGTGACGTAGACCCTTAGGCGCCGATGACACAAATAGGTTGTAGTAAGGGTCCTTCCACTTGGACCAGTCCCAGAGGCGAAACCGAAATGGTAATCATCCCCAAGGACCAGCTCTATTAGATGTGGAAGAGGTTACATTTATACATAGACTGACCGGTCTCGGGGCCACCAACACATGCTGGGTATTGTTCCTGGCTCGTGCTGGTAGAGGGAGCTGAGACCTGGCGACTGGATTCTTGGCGTTGGTTGAGCCGCTCGTCTCGGCGGCAGAATCAACTTGCTTCCTGACTAGGCCATGACTCAAGCTCCAGAGCTAGCTCATGACTTGTGACTACTTGACTGGCTCACCATAGGTCGGAGGCTCAGCCCTTGACGTTCTAACTTGCTCTGGGACCTTAGAGAGTGTCACCCCTTAGAGTCTTACAGGGCACGCTGGGTGCACCCGAGTAAGCTTTACAATAGTTAAGTTTGATGTATGTCAAGCGGCTTGCTTGGAGGGAAGTCAACTACATCGGGACCTCCGATCTGGCATGGCGCCAAGTTGGATCTCAATGTTGGTTTCTGAACTTCTAGTTGGTTAAGTCTGATCATTGTTGGCGAGTTGGCTGCTTGTATGTCAAGCGGGTTTGGACGGCAAAAGTTGAAGGCTGGGAAGCTAAGTCGTGGTTCCCAGCTCCCTTTGGGATGCCTACGCTACACGAAAGGTAGTCCCCCCAAAGAGCTCAATTAGTCAGAGCCCACCGGCTACCCAGGGCGACAGTCGCGGCCTCCCCGAGAAACCCCGGTTCGGCCCATAGTGTAGAACTGAGTTGCTTTAGACTGCGGGGGTGTGACCATAGTCCCCAATACGCCGAATCACGAAAGATAGCCACCCTCCCCAAATTTACTCATCCCCACTATGCCATGCACCATTCTAGTGCACAAGCTACGTGAAGCTTAGAAAATAAAAACTTCTTAAAGTGTTAGACATCCCCACACAAAGGGAGAGGAGCCAACTGCCCACAAGTCCAGAGTTGCTATTAGCCACCCGGAGGTGTTACCAGTGGGACCGCAAGGAGGTTAGCAACCCCTAGGCACTGACAGTGTAGCGCAGGCATCCCAAAGGGAGCCGGAAACCACGACTTAGCTTCCCAGCCTTCAACTCTTGCCATCCAAACCCACTTGACATACAAGCAGCCAACTCGCGAACAACGATCAGACTTAACGAACTTGAAGTTCTGAAAACCAACATTGAGATCCAACCTGGCGCCATGCTAGATCGGGGGTCCCGATGTGGGTGACTTCCCTCCAAGCAACCCGCCCGACATACATCAAACTTAACCAACTCGAAGCTTCGTTACAAACGAGTAACATCCATTCCAAGCAAGCAGTCTGACTTAGATCAGACTTAACCAACTGCAAGCTTCGTCACGAGCGCTGGAAGCCAACCTGGCGCCATGCCAGACTGGACAGCCATAAATAGGTAACCTCCACCCAAGCAAGCCATCCAACTCAACCGACAGGTTAGAGCCCGTTCCCCAAGAACTTAACCCATTCACGTTCATGCAAGGAACACTCAGAACCACAAGCCACGACAGATATGGACACAACCATTTCCTGGACCAAATGGTCCCGACAGCATACCGCTGGCGCCACGGACCGAATGGTCCCGACGACATACCGCTGGCGTCAGGGATACGACCCTCAGCTATGTGCCAATTTAAAAATTTTGAAGCGGCCTTACAACTGGCGCTTTTACCGAACACTGAAACCTAGAAGGTAATCAGAGTCAGTTTGAGGAAAATCCCACTTTATCGATAAATCTGAGAAGGTTACATTTCAAGTGTGTGACTGACCCTAGTCTTCGGGGCGCTAGCATGCCAAGGCGAGAGCCATGACAACATTCTAGCAAGGGAGGCTGAGACTTGGTTGGAGCTCAGCAACAACAACATCCCCAAGCGTGAAAATCCCCTTGCGCGAAAGAACAAGATCAACTCGATGTCGAGGTGACTGTGAATCAGACACAGGCAAGATGTGGGTCTGCTCCCAAACAACATGAAAGCCACACTCATGAGAAATAGATGCCAATGCATCACGAATGGAATCATGAGTCGCAGTACGCTCTCCGCCAGAAGGGCAACGCATGAGATGAGTGCCAATAGGATCAACAGGGTGACCACAGGAACATTTTGTCAAACCTGCCAACACTGGATGAGGGAGACCCAACCTAACCTGAAGAGCGGTGAGAAAAAACTCTGAAGAAAGGCGCAAGTGTGGAAAAACAGGGCGCGCAACAAGCCAAGCACCAGCACCCGGGCCTGCACAAGACCAAAGGCGATCCCGGGTCTCATCGGAAGGTGAGCCCCTCGGCTGATTAGTCACTTGCTTCAGTTCGTGGCCAAATTGCATAGAAAAAATCTCTCTTTATCATGTGTACATTTCAATAATGGTTGTAACTTGTGACTATGTCATGTCATATTGATATATTGTAGAATTCTTTTTGAAGAGGAACTACGCAAATACTAAGAAACATATGATTATTCACATGCATGCCATGGCTTGAATAGAGCACTAGTAGATAAGTAGACATTCTTAGCATAGGTGTTTTAACTTGTTTGAGAGGCAAGGCACACCATGGTGTGGGTTGTGGGAGAATCCCACTTCCCAAAAAACATACCAATTGCAAGCTCAAGTACTCGTTGTCTTGTGACTCGCACTTCAGAACTCTTGAAACATATTATACCATGCTCAATGACAACTATTTGCAAGCTCAAGTACTCGTTGTCTTGTGACTCGCACTTCAACACTCTTGAAACATATTATACCATGCTCAATGACAACTATAAATTTGAATTTATCTCTAGTAAGACTCTCAATGTCATGTCCCTAGTTAGCCCAAGTTAGCCATACTCTACCACGAGTTAGCAATATACCTTGTATGTGGCTATGTCTAACATAGAACCGATGCCAATAGCAATTGTTAGGGACAATACTATCCACTAGTTTTTGTATCTGCTTGTGATCTGTTGCGGAAGTTGTTTACAAGATCCCAGACACGCGACTACACATCACAGAACACATTCTATTCTAGCAATCAAGACAAAATGATAGCACAAGAAAGGGAGATGCACGGAAATAGAGCGACTGTATTATCAGTTTAGTTTTTAGAGCGAGATCGTTAGTGTCTCGCTCGTTGGCGGAATGACACTCTGCTCTTTCGCTGTGTTTTGCTTGTTGGCAGACTTTCATGCACAGCTATAGTTTCTAGTATTTTTCTGCTCTACTCGCTACCTCTCTCTCTCTTTGTCTCTTACAGATCTCTCTCAATTCAGATTCTTAGTTATGATCCAGAGAGGATCGTTTATACCTCCACCGTGTGGAGTTTACAAGATAGCTAAACGTAGAATCACAAGACTAGTTAATGCCTATCAACTACTTAGTTAGTCTCCGTCGTTGTCATTTGTTCAAACTGGGCGTGAAGCCCGTTGAGCTGCCAGCTGGCAGCGCGAAAGATTCTTCTTCGTTTGTTTCGTAATCTCCCGTTTGCTTTCCTTCTTTTCGTTTCTTTCGTAGTTTTTCATTTTGCGTCCCTTTGCAGTTTGCGGTCCTAGAGGTGTGTTTACAATTTACGAATGATTCGCGAATCGTTTGTGCTTCGAGTCAAGGACACTTTGACTGTCACAAATCGTTCTCGTTCGACCTTTGTTTCTTGTTCGTGCTACGACAAAGTTGCAGGAGTTCACCATTTCTGACATGATCCATGCAAAGCATGTCACCAATATGCCTAAAGATTTTCAACTTCTATCCAAATTAAGAGATAGATATTTCGGACGTCTTCACAAGGGCAATGCCTCTACAAGTCGTCCACCTCCAATGAATAGAACAAACCTTTCCACACAAGGAGGACTCGCGAGCAATGCAATCAAGACCAAAGCAATCCCGGCCTCCAAAGGAATTCAAGGAGAAGAGAATAAATAGTAAGAGGATAAGAGACAAAATGCAAATATAATTGAAACCCTTGAATCTGATAGCTCCTCAAGTTCCAATGTAGAGGCTTCTATGACTAGAACACCAAGCACACCCTCAGCCTCCTCGACAGGGAAGGAACTCAAATTAGAAGAGGTTTCAAATAGGGCTATAAATATCATATTTTCATATTTTTTGGATGATGAGTAATGATATGCAAAAGCAAATACATGAGAGTATGAATATACATGTACAATCATGTTAAAACTCTTTTGAGATTATATTTAAACTCCAATGCTTACTGCAAAACAAATGTCAAAAAGTACATTGATCACCTTTTTGACATGTTACCATAATAAAGTGTACATTGCAACAAATACAGCTCAATACAATACTTACTTGAAAACATAAAGAATCATGAATATCTTTGCAACTGGACTACATTGTACAAAAGCCATCTTCAAAGGATTAAACACATCTTTTTTGTTGAGCTTTTGCTCTATAGACAAACAATTGACAATGAAAACTTCTTTTCTTAAATCTTGACATATGTTACACATTCTCTTTTGTTTTTAAGTATGTCACAATTAAAACCATATATAATCAATTTTTGGAACAAATAGAGAAAAGTAACCATCGAGGGTCTTCTTACTGATATTTTTTTCATATTCATCAAAAAAACCATGAGTATGATCATAAGGAGTACCTACTAAAATAATAAATAGTACTATATAGAAATATAATTTATTATTATTGACAAACCAATATACAAAAGTAAATTTACTAGAATTCATAAAGACTTACGCACCTCAAACTCCTTCTTAAGAGCACTCTTGATATCCTCCACATCTTGATTGTCTCCACCACTCAAGATGATAATTTTGGTGAATTTTGGGGGATGGATTTCTCTAAATCCATAAGGAAATCATTCTGGAATTTTTTCTAGCATGATTTGTGTTCCTTTTTACCTTCCCAAGAAGCTATCAGACCTGTAAATTGATGGGTAGAGGCTTATGTTTCAATTCCATCAAGTTTGTAGCAATTTTGACTTCTAGAAACCAAGAATTCATGGTTCTCAGCCCATACTTAGGATCTGTATGAAGGCTTCATGGAACTCTTAGAGACCATTTAAGACTGTTTGGATCATCACTTTTAGGCTTGGTTGAGTGTTTGCGTGTTTTTGGACATATTGGTCTTGAAAAAGTGCGCCCTCCTACAGCTTAATTGGTTGTTTTGAACTTGCACGTGTGAGTCCTAGGTGGTAGGCTGACATGGCAAGTGTCTTGTTCACTAGGTCTCTCTCTATACTGAGCGATTTTGATTACTTAATAACTAACTGTGATTTTTTATGAATTTTTGAAAAACATAAAATTTATAAAAAAAAATTTAAAAGTGTGAAAACTCAAAATTTTTAGTTTTTTTTTTGTTTTTTGTAATATCTATGAAATTGACTAAAAAAAAGTGATTTGACCATGCTGGAGTCAATTTCAGTCAGTTTTTTGGTCAACAGTAGTTCACTATGAGTTAATCTGATATTAACTAAATTTAGTAATTTCCAGGATAGATATATCGAGATGGCCGAAGAAACTTCAAATCAAGCTGCAAATCCAGGTGCACCATCTTATATGGTGATTTGTCAGCAGTTGAGTTCGGCACTCAATGATATGATAATTGCAATCAGATGAGAGATCAGCAAATGGAGGTTCTATCGAATCAAGTCAAATTGATGTCTTCACCCAATCTCGGTTATCAACCGGACGTTTATGCGGACAAGAAGAAGGAGAAGAAACCGGAGGTCGTCGAGGACTGGCTAGCCAAGTGGAGTAATTACTTCAATCTGCACGGTGTTCCTGATGAGAAGAAAATTGAAAGTGTCATGTTATTCTTACGCAGCAAAGTGTCATCGTGGTGGCGAGATTTACCAGTGAAGCCAACTACCTGGGATGAGTTTGCGAAAGTTTTCAAGAGCTTTCGTAATTGCTGATGACGTGGACTATTACCTGAAGTTCGTAAACTACAAGATGGGTACAAAGAGTTTAGACTCTTATATCCAGGAATTCATGGACCTATGGAATAGGGTTCCATCATTTGAGACGAAGTTGTCACTTTGGCAGTTTGACCTAGGTTTGCCAGCCGACTATCAGAATGAATGCAGGCGAAATGTGATTCAAAGCCTCGAGGATGCGTTTTGGATTGCGAAAGCATATGATTCCACAGTGGTGGCGTTCAGGAAACAGTTTGCGCAAATTTCAGCCACTTTGAGAACCAAGAAGAGTAAGAAGCGCGGTCTAGATCAAGCAAAATATTTTGACAAATTAGATCAAGCAGCATCAAAACCCAGGAAGCTGAAGAGAAAGAGATTCAAGAAATCTATGTCCCGGGAAAAGGCTAAAAGAGAGAACTTATGTTTTGTCTGTAAGAAGCCTAGACATATGATGGAATTTTGTCCAGAAAGGAAGAAAATGTCTGCTCACATGATTGAAATCCCAAGAGGCAATTGGTAAGACTTTGGAAATTAACCGGACTGATTGTGAGTGTGAATGTTCTTTTAGTACTACTTCTTTCTTGCCTAATGAACTTTTTCGTTTAATTGGCACCATTAAAGATCAAGAAGTGAGTATTTTATTGGAAAGTGGTTCAACTCATAATTTTATTAATTCTCGTCTTGTGCAGAAACTCAGCTTGAAAACTGAAGCGATATAAAGATTATCTAGCTTCAGGAGCAGAGTTAGAGACTTGGAACGTAAAAGTGCCGAAGCTCCCAGTTTTGATGCAAGGACATACAAAATTAGTTAATTTTCATGTTTTAGACCTAGCTCATACTGATTTAATCTTAGGTTACGAATGGTTATTTAGTAAATTGCCTTCTCTGTTAACTGATTTTGAGAAGCATGTTCTCACTTTCAAGGAGGAAGATAAGGTAGTTACATTATTTGGCAGTATTTTTGTATGTCCGTTGGATCAGATTTCTACAGCTAATGAAATTGAAGCATTGGATTATTCTAAGTATGAAGTTTTTTCAATTTATGTTATTCCAGTTGTGGATGTTCCTGAAATGAATCTAAATGGTTGTGAATTCTCAACAATTTTTAACTCAGTAAATTTAGATCATGAACAAGCAATGAAAGGACAGATCATAAATGAATTTAGGGATGTTATTCCATCTGAATTACCTCATCATTTACCACCGTCTAGGTCAGTAGACCATAAGATTGAGTTAATTCCAAGAAGTCAATCTATCTATAGGCAACCTTATAGGTTCTCTCAGAAAGAGGAGACAAAGATTTCAAATCAAATAGAAAACTATCTGAGGATGGGACATATACAACCTAGTAAATCACCATGGGGCGCTCCTATTCTTCTTAAAGCGAAGAAAGATGGAGGTTTCCGGATGTGTGTGGATTACAAGGGGCTTAATAAAGTGACTATAAAGAATAAATATCCATTACCTAGGATGGATGACCTTGTAGATCGCTTGGGTGGAGCATGATATTTCACCAAGATAGATCTCAAGACAAGGTAGCATCAAATAAGGATTAAGTCGGAAGATGTTCAAAAGATAGGATTTCGTTCTTGATTTGGTCATTATGAATTTCTAGTGTCATTATTTGGATTTACGAATGCTCCAGCAACATTCCAGCAAATGATGAACGATTTATTTTGTCCATATTTGGGGAAGTTTGTGGTTGTATTCTTAGACGACATTCTCATTTATAGTAAATCCTTGGTGGAACACGTAGAACACTTAAAAATTGTCTTGATGAAAATCCGTCGGGAGTTACTCTATGCTAAAGGGTCCAAGTGTGAATTCTTTACGCAGGAAAAGAAATTGTTTGCTGTAATCCATGCACTTAAAACCTGGAGACACTACTTGTATGGTAGTAAGTTTGTAGTGGTATACGGATCACCAGCCTCTTAAGTATTTTTGTAATCAACATGATCTTCGGAGGAGAAAAGCTCGATGGGCTTGATTGATGCAAGAATTCGATCATGAAATCCGTTACATAAGAGGCAGCTCTAATCAAGTTGCAGATGCTCTTAGTTGTATCAGTGAACTGAATGAGTTGTCATTGACCCAAATTTTTACGGATCTATATCTTTCGCTGAGAGGAAAAAATATGAATTAGATTCCCATTTTGGTCACATTTGAAACATTGTTCAGACCGAAAGAAATGTGGACAGTGTCGAGTCAGAAACACAGGGGACTCAACTAACTAAGAAAGATAAGAAGATTGTGAAACAGTTCACCATTCAAGATGGATTACTATTTTGGAATGGGAAAGTTTGCGTACCTGGTGATGATGAGCTCAAGCAGAAGATTTTGTTTGAATGTCATGACATACCCTATGCAGGACATCCCGGTATACACAGGACTCTGGACTTGGTTAAAAGAAAATTTTATTGGCCAAAGCTCAAGCCATATATCGAGTCATATGTTGTTAAATGCAAGCCCTATCAACTAGCAAAGGCTGAATGCCATAAGGCTGGTGGTTTGCTGCATCCGTTAGATATCCCAGATAAGAAATGGGAAAGCATATCTATGGATTTTGTAGTTGGACTTCCCAAGACCCAACGACAAAATGATTCTATTTGGGTTGTAATGGATCGGTTAACTAGTTAGCTGCATTCATACCAGTCAAGTCAACTATAAAGGCTTCTGATTTATCCCAGATCTTTGTTGAAAGATTATTTCGGTTGTATGGTCCGCCAAGTGACATTGTCAGTGATAGAGATCTTAAGCTCACAAGTCACTTTTGGTCAGCAGTATTCCATAAACTAGAAACTTCTTTGAGTTTAAGTTCTTCTGATCATCCTGAATCAGATGGCCAGACAAAAAGGACTGATCAAACTATGGAAGATATTTTGAGGACATATGTTTCTCACAGACAATCTCATTGGAAAGATTATCTCCCACTGGTTGAGTTTGCATATAATAGTATAAAACATTATGCTACAAGTTACAATCATTTTATGCTTATGTACGGTTTCCAACCTAGATCTCCAGTAAATGTTTAGACGAAGTCTGTTAAGATTTATAAGGTTGCTGATTTTTTGCATGATATGCAAGAAATGTTGCAAGTGGCTAAGGATAGTATCCGAAGTGCTCAGGATAGAGATAAATACTATACCGATCTTAAGAGATCTCCAAGAGATTTTGAAGTTGATGACTGGACATATCTTAGGATTTCAAAAGATTCTAAGACGTTACGTATAGGGAAGCATTATAAGTTGTCTACCCATTATTGTGGACCTTTCAGGATTGTACGTAGATAGCATAAAAAAGAATTTCTTGAATTTTAGTTTCTAAGGATAGAAACAGTTTAAGGAGGGAAGAATATTATGTCCATGACCAGTACATAGGATACAATATTCTCCTAGTCTTGGATACATAGTACTCCAGTGAAACAAGCTATTAGTTATGCCACATCATACTAGACGTGACTTAAAACTAGCTAATATCCTTGTGAGGCCCAAAACACACTAAATGGAGTTTAGACAAGGTATGAAATAGTGTATGCATGTGTAGAGTTATCAATAGCAATTCTATGAATAGTTGGTCCATGCATAGGACTCTATTCTAGGTGAATCTATGTATAGGAAACATAGGGCTATGCATGGCTATGTGCCCATGATGCTTTTGGCTCTATATAAGAGGTCCAAACTCGTCCTACTACACATCATGGTTCTTGATTCATTGCCAAGCTCTCACTCTACATTCATGCTTCTTGTTCCTTGGCTTGGGGGTGAGGCTTCTAGAGATTGGTTGGATGCTTCTACTTGGTTGGGTGGTTTCTCCACAGTGTATTATCCTTTGTGTTTAGGATTTGCAAGCAGGATCTAAGGAGCTTCCCTTATAAGAAGATAGGAAATTCACATCAAATTATGTATTTTAAATTTGGAAGATATAAAGCTTAAAATTCAGCATTCCAGTTGAGTACATTAGATTCTAATTTGTCAACCTTCTACTCTATAACTTAGATAGTGGCTAGTCTGAATCATTTATCTTTTTGGCTATCGGTAATTGTAGAGGCAAGATGAGAGATAGATTCTATTATCAGGCATTAATCATAATATTGTCAATCTCATTTTTCAAAATTTTCAACAAAAATAATTCATGTTTTTGTATAGGCCTTCCTAATTTCTTGTGAATCTCAATGTAATTGATCATAACCATGATTCAAAGGGTGCTTAAGTGCAAAAACAAGTGATTTAGATCATGCCACATGTCAACAATTATAGGTCTTGATGAGTCAAAATCATATCTAGAGCTTTGGCTTTCAAATAAGAGACAACTTTTGCTAGATGGGCGAGTCTTAATGTCGTGTCAACAATATAAAAAAAAACTAATCTACCAAATCATAATTATCTATAATTATTAAACTTGTTATAAATGATATCGATTATGTGGAGTCCATGATGGACACTGTTTGCATTCACACATGCTCAGCTATAGTTGACAGTCAGTTAGACAAGATTAGTCCGAGTCATGACCTCGGACCCTATCTTGGGACGAATAGGGGAGTGAATCTTCTTGATGTTTACTAGAGTGATGTTATACATGTACTGATTTTGAATGAAACTATGATATTCATTTCTAGTTTTCTCTAATCTGGATTGCAACACTTTTGTCTTTGCTCTACATTCACTTTTGCTTGCCTCTGCTCTACTCTAATTTACATTAGTCTGTTACTAAAATGCATGCCCGCCCATTGGCGGCGGGTAGGCAAATTCAAAATATAAGGGTGGCTAGAAAGCAACCTGCCCCCCCCCCCCCCCCCCCCCACACACACACACACACAGACACACACACACACACCCCTCCATTGTCCCAGCCCCTGCCCGTGGCCTTGGCCTACCCCTTCTTGAGGCCTCTTTTATTAGTGGAAAAAAAAAACATCCGGGCAGCTACCCCCCGGAAACCCAATTCTTTTAGTATATATAGATGCACACCAGAAGGACTACACATATGGAGATCCTACATAGGTTATAAGCCCACACTCAAGCATAGGTGCATTTGCGATTAGGCAGGTCTAACATATCGTTCAACATCGTAAAGGTAAAGCTCATACACAGAGACTCACATCATGCATGCCATTGACAATAGAAAAAAAGACACGTTCAAACACGGTGCAGTCAAAGTCATGACTCATATCTCCAAAAGATTTATGATCAAGGATGGATTTTGAACAGCGCAATGTGATAGATCCAAGAATCATCGAAAAGTTTGAATCGGACAACTACAATACTTGGAGCTGGAAAATGAAAATGTTGTTGAAAGAGATGGAGCTATGGGGCATTGTGAGTGGATTTAAATTTATTGAAATGGATGACGAAGGGCAACCCAGAGATCGGTTGACTTGGTAACTACGAAAGAAATCAAGGTGTTCATGTTGATTTGCTTATTACTTGGGGATTCTTTAGCCTCTCAAGAGCAAACAACAACCTCAGAAAAAGAAGTATGAAATCTTTTGAAGGGATTTTATGAAGTGAAGGGGGTGGTTGGCGTCCCACTACTTCAGAGGCAACTATTTAGTCCTAAGATGTCAGAGGGAGAAGACATGGCAAATCACTTGCATAAACTCAAGGCCATTGCAAAATACATGGAATCCACTAGAGAATCGGACGTTGAAAAATACCAATCTATTTATACAATACTAAATAGCATTCCAAGAGCTATGACTTGCTTATTAAGGGATGGAGGAAAAGCTTGGGATTGAATTTGTCACCACAAAGTTCCTTCATGAAAAAAGTAGAAGGAAAATGGATATTGTTTAGGAGGAGGTAGCGTTGTTTAACAAAATCAAGAACGTGAGATTCCAAGATAGGCCATAACAGTCCTCACATGACCCACTCTCAAGCAAAACAATAAAACAAAATTGGGAAGGGAAGAAAGTAGACCGTAAAATGTTTCTGCTGTGATCAAGTGGGTCACATTGTCAAATATTGTTTCGAGAAGAGTGAAGACCTAAAGAACAAGGGAATGGCACAAGCGAATGTGGTGGAAGAAGAAGAGACGAGACAATTGTGACTTTCATGGCCATAGATGTGTCAGGTTATATAGGAAATGGCAGAGGTGGATGATAGAAGGAAGTGCATAGCATGAAAAGTGATGGCATAGGCCATGAGGGCTCATTTGACAAGGGTTGCTATCTGAACTCATCCACCACCTCACACATGACTTTCAATAGAGATGCATTTACCTCTTATCAGGCAATACCAGATGGCAAAGAGGTCATGGTTGGTAATAAGAGGACAATCATAGTGATTGGTAAAGGAACTCTATCTTTGTGGTTAGGGGTATTTCTTGTAAATAAATAAATTTAGCCAATAAATAGAAAATTAGGCGCAAGGGCCATGGCATCCTGTCATGCATAAGCCCATAGCCCAATGAGCACATGTAATATATTGTTTTATGGAATAAAATAGACTTGGGCCATGTAAATAAAATAATGTAAAAGGCCCAAAGTTTAAGTTGAATAAGTTTTGTTTAAGTTCAAAGTAGTAGTCAAAGTCAAAGTGGTGGTAGGTTGAGTGTGTCTCTTTGTGCACCTTATATTTAGTTGTGTTTCTTAAGAAGGGCTAGGATTTCAATCCTTCCCTCAATGTAGTAGCCAATAGAAACAAAGAGGCAAGGGCCTCTCCAAGAATAAAAAGACACCTCTTTTGCTCCATTTTACATGCTAATTGAAAGGAGGAAACTCTACCAGTTTGAGTATTCAAGCATCCTCATGTGCTATTGCTTCCTTATCTAATGCTTTTAAAAATTGCCATTTTTCCATGTTTTGCTATTTCCATGGCTTATGTTTCTAATGTTTCTCCATTAGATTATAGCTTTAGCAAATGAGCTACCTCCCTCTACCTCTTATCTCTTCCCTCTCTTTCACTACTAATGATGATGGTCTTTGTGTGAAGAGTGTTAGGATTGGGGGTTAGTGTTAGTTTTTAGTAGAAAAGCAACTAAAAGTAGTCAACTAAATTTAGTTAGAGATCTATCCTAGAGGATCTAACCCTTCTTGACAGGTGGAGGGCTGCTTACACTATATCTACGATCCTATAGTGGCGCCGTTGCTGGGGATAGCTACTAGTAACTAATTTAGTTGTTATTCTAGTGTGTTAGAAGGGGTTTTGGGGTAGTTTAGAGCATCATTGCTCAAAACTGCATTTTGCCCATTGAACCCCAAGATCATCGAATAGAAGAGGGCGCAATATCATCTCTTATCATTATCATCAAGGGGTACCTAATGCGGCACCACGGTTTGGAGCATCACTGAACCAGTAATGCATGGCATTACCAACACCACCAGGACAACCAACAATCAAGTGGACCAAATAAACTTGACGGCAGCAGAACACGACGTTCCACCCCAACCGAGCAACAATGGTGGTATGGACCGAGCCATATGTTGATCCGGCCATCAAAGAGTACTTTGCTACATATGCTGCCCAACTCAGAGCCAAGGTGGGAGAATTTACGGCTGCTACGGATGCGAAGAAGGGCATAGAATTGTCAAATGTCCCCATACGGGCATGTACATGCATTGCTAGAAGAATTGCCCACTACGTCTTGGAGCTAGTGCACTTGTGAACTTGATCACGTTGTAGGCAGCAACAACTTCAAGAAGGCTGTCACAAAATTCCCCTATTTTCCATGTTCTAGTGCTAGCAGTCACATGAGCCCAGAAATGAAAGGGGTTAGCACCATCACCACCACGATCAGTATCAATAGCAGATGATCAACCTTCTGCAGCAGGATCATATCCTAACGCCAAGAAAGAAGAACAACAATATCAGAGAATATGCCATTGGATACAAGAAGCCCATGCAAAGGAAGCTACACAAGCCAAGGTAAAACCTATAGTACCTCTAGCCATAGAAGTTCCAGGACCACCAGCAGGCTCACCACCAAGAATAAATCTTAATGATTGTTTGCATCATCAGGAATTACCATTCCAAATGGAAGGTTCCATAGACAGAACTTCTCACAAGTCTTTTGACTAGTAGAATGAACTCTCAGAGAGTTCCTGCAAATTGTGCCACAAGCGAAGAGCGTTGTTACTGAGTGGTTGAACTCAAAACTTGTACCAACATCAAAAGAACACTTGTATTGTGCCGGTGATGAGGGAAAAAGTAACTCCTCAACATTGGAGTAGTGCGGGAGAGTGAGCAACACAACATCATCATGCCTATCAAGCACAAGTGATATGAGGACGAAGCAAAAATGGTAGATGCAGAATCGGGAGTCAACCTAATCTCCACTACTTTATACCAGAAATGGGGTTTACAAGGACTGAAGCTGGCAAAATGTGCTATCAACTAGCTGACCAGTCTTGCATTAAACCAAAAGGTATAGTTGAAGATATTATAGAGAAGATAGCAGGAGTGCAATTTGTGATCACCTTCGTGGTGATGGAAATTCTAGAATCCCCTTTCGCCTATCGAGTTCTACTGGGAAGACCTTGGGAACCTAGCTGAACTTGGTGAAGAAGAGAAGATCATTCATGTGGGAGCATAGTTGATGCCCACTCAATTCACAAGGCTACATAATCTATTGGTGGAATACAAAGACTGTTTTTCATGGATGGATAAAGACCTAAAGGGTATACCACCAACCGTAGTCCAATTGACAATACCCTTGGTGGATGGAGCAGTCCCCAAGGTGATCCGTTACTATTGTTGCAATCCTAGCTATACATAGTTAATCAAACAGGAGTTACATAAGCTGCTTGATGCTGATTTCATTTATGAAATCGAGCATACAAAATGGGTATCACCGATAGTCATAGTACCCAAAAAAAAAAGACAGAAATTTGTGTAAATCTAAAGACACTGAATGTGGTTACAAAGAAGGATCACTTCACAAAGAGTGTCCTATATTGATTGGCTAGAGCAGAAGCTTACAGGTTTTTGGACGACTTCAGCGGCTACAATCAAGTGAAGATCGCACTTGAAGATCAACACAAGACAACATTCACCACATAATGAGAAAGTTATGCCTATAAGGTAATGCCATTTGGACTTTGCAATGCCCCCAGTACCTTCTAGAGAGTTATGTAAGCGACATTCAAAGAGTACCTGCAAAAGTTTCTGGAGATATTCCTGGATGATCTGTGCATGCACGAGCATAACAATGAGCACTTATCTCATTTCAAGAAGGTGTTAATTCAATGTCGCAAGTACCAAATCTCCTTGTCAATCTTGGGTGACACATGGCCTCATTTTGGGCCACATTGTGTCAAGATACGGAATCACCACTGATCTATAAAAGATAAGAGTCATTGTTGATCTGCCACCGCCATGGATGATTTGCGAAGTCTACATTTTCATGGGCCATGCTAGCTACTATCGGATCTTCGTTCTAGATTTTATGGAGTTAGCAAGGCCAATCTACAAGCTCATCATGGAACCACATTGGACGGAGGAAGCCTTATAGGCTTTCCAGAAGCTTAAAGATGCATTGGTCTCAGCGCCAATCTTATGACCACCCAATTGGACAATCGAATTCCATGTGCATACAGACACATCAAAGTATGCAGTTGGAGCCATCTTGACCCAGCCAGGAGAGTGCAAAAATAATTTCCCAATCCGATTTGTTAGCCGACAACTTGGTGAATCGAAAATGAACTATTCAGCCATAGAACAAGAAGCACTTGCAATGATTTTTGTGGTGAAGAAATTTCAACACTATTTGATGGCCACCACTTTTCATTTTACACAAACCATCAACCCTTGCTATATCTAGTAAATAAAACTTGCAACATGGAATGGATCACACGATGGTTGCTTCTATTATTGGAGTTTGATTTCATGATAGTGTTATGCAAGGGAAAGCAGCACTACATGACAAATCATGTGTCGCGGCCTTAAGGGAAAGGAAATCACACTCCAACCCAATGACGAGCTGCTTGTCTTGTTTTATGTTGACATAGTATCGGATTTGGCCGCTGATATAGTTGAATATTCAATGCAGGGCCAACTAGACAAGCCTTTACCAAAGGTGGAACAACGAAAGCTAATACATAGAGCCATACCTTACCAGCTGATTGATGACCATTTATATCGACGAGGATCAGACAACATCCTCAAAAGGTGTGTCACCTAGATAATATCATTATCACATGATTTAAGAAATGGGGATTGGACTATATTGGTCCCATCCACCCGGCAAAGAAAAGCTCACAAGCCCGATATATCATCGTGGCTATAGATTATCTAACCAAGTGGGTAAAAGCCAAAGTAGCGCGAGTGGCTGATGCTAGGACTACTGCCAAATTTCTATATGAACATATTATTGTGCGCTTTAGATGCCCGGTGGAGGTAGTCAGTGATTGTGAAAATCATTTTATCAATGATATTGTCAAGGTTCTATTGGAAGAATTCTTTGTGATCCATCGATTCAGCATGGCATATTATCCTCAAGGTAACAGGTAGACAAAATCATCCAACAAGATCTTGTGTAGCATTATCACGAAAATAGTCGAAGCTAACAGATCTAATTGGGAACATAAGCTACATGCTGCTTTGTGGCATTCATGACAACATACAAGGGAAGCACTTATCAGACACCATTGCAATTGGTTTATAGTCAAGATGCAGTAATGCTAGTGGAGTTTTTGGTACCTTCACTGAGGGTTGTTGTTACAACTCCCTAAGATCTCTGACTGCCTTGAAGGTTACTGCACACCCCATACCAGTGACGACACACTGTATTCGCCCATCCATAGGGTCACAACAGACCTACCCCCATGCATTGGAGCTATCGACATAGGCATGCCCAGTTGAGCCTCCTACGATAACTGGCATCCCAGCCATCGCACTCGGCTCTCCCTGGCATACATCTCCTAGCCTAGAGATATGCATGTGCTCTCCATCCACCAACTCCCGGTTAGACTGAGTGAATGGCAAAAGGGAAACTCCACCACTATATAGACATAGCATAGTGGGTCCCATCAAGCGGTCCTATCGGTGACATGTGACCACCTAAGATGGTGACGCGTGGCACCCAAACATGTTGATAATGCTAGACCTGCGTCATGCCCCTTGCGAGGCCATTACTAAAGGGTGTATTGTTATGGTACATAACATTCCCTCCTCCATAAAAACTTCTTTCTATGGGAAAAATGTTACATACCTATGTAACTAGTAGTACTTCAGACCCCTACTAGTCCATTTAGTGTTGGGGAATAAATGGCAAGGTACCCTTAGGATTAAGGGTATGTGCCCTTGGATAAGGGTAGACAAGTGACTATACCTTAGTTGGAGGTATGGAGCCACGTGACCCTTGGATAAGGGATACCCTTAGTATTAAGGGTAGGTGTCTTAGATTAAGGTACTAGTGTCCTTGGTTAAGGACAGGTAGGTGTCTATACCTTGGATGGAGGTATGGAACCTAGAGAGTTGTTAGAAAGTAATTGCATGACTATTTTTCTAAACCTTGGGCCTCAACCTTGAACCATATCACTTTATTGGTCTAGGACCAAAGTATACTTGCACAACTTAAGCAATGGGACCTAGTAGGAGGGCGCCCTTCTAAAGTGTCCATTGAGTTCCCAACTCCCACAAGAAAGGCATTCAAAGAGTCATAGGTTATGGAAGGAATCTCTTGACATTCCATAAGCCTATGGAGGCTCTTGGAGATTCTTTAACTCCCCTAGGCTTCTCTCTCTCTCATTGGATGATCATGGAACTCCATAGTGCATTGGAGGGGTCCATGGGCCATCTATATGAGGGTAGTAGGACGCCCATTGGGAGGGGGGAGATCTCTCTTGTTTGCTTTGCTTATGCTCTAGTGTTGCTACTAGTGTGTAGAGTGCTTTCTTGTGGTAGTATGCTTGAGGTTTGGATCTTGCTTATGGTATGGGACATAAGTAGGGTTTGGATCTTGAGTATGCTATTGAGTGTTGTGGTATGCTTGTGATTTGTTTATGGTTAGCAAGGGGGAGCTAGATAGGTCTTGCTTGGAGCTTGGATCTAGCTATGGTTGGGTGGTGAATACTTGAGGCCAGCTTGTTATCTATCTTTGTGTCTAAAGAGTAGGGACACAGGTGGAGGAGAGATCCTTGAGGCTTGCAGATCCTTACTTGCAGGTGGAGGCATCCTAGCTTGGAGTTGGGGAGCATCTTGAAGCTTGCAGGTTGCTTGGAGGATATTTGGAGGCTCTACCTTGGATTTGGAGGACTTTCTCACCTCTACTTGTAAAAGTGGTATCAGAGCTAGACAAAGGATGGTAACCTTTCTAACCTTCTTCAAGTTCTATTAAGATCACCAACTAAATTTTTTTTGGGAAAGATTATAGGCTTTTCTAGTTGTAGGAAGCTTGTAATTGAAGTACCCAATGAATCTAGTTCTCTTTGGAAGAGAGTAGTGATGCTTATAAAATTGTTTAGGGGCTGATTTTGATCATGTTAGAGAAGTTTTAAAGTGGCCTTTGGGTTTTTAAAAGTTCTGAAAAAAGATTTGTGGGATGGGTAGAGGAAGTCTTCCTCTACATACACAAACTTTTTTTGGCAAAAAGATTGACTCTAGCTATGTGTTTTGATCAAAACTAGTATTTTTTTTGCATAAATGAAGAGTTTGAAGTTATGATTTTCATTTTGAAGTTCTGGTGAAAATCAGATTTGAAAAGTGAAGTTTCCATTCAAACTTCATTAGTTACACCTTTCTATCTCCTAGTTTCATGAAGATGGCAATGTAGGAAGGGAGTGGTAGTGTAACTTTGTGCATAAAACAAGTTTTGAAGTTCTGTTTTTTGTCATTATGAAGTTCTGATTTTCAGACCTGTAAATCTGAAAATTAGATCTGAAAATTGAAGTTTTCAAAAAGCCTCATTAGTTGTCCATTTCTAGACACTAGTTTCATGGATTTGGAGATCTAGAATAGTGAGAAATGTGAAAACTTTGGTTGCTTTTGAAATGACAAATGGAATGGGAATTGGAATGGGAACTTTATGTAAACATTAGCTTGGATTAGTTGATTGAAGTTCACATAAAGATTTGGTTTTCAATTTTGCTTTTGATTAAGACAAATGTAGCTTGTGGTTGTTGTCCTCTTAAGCTTGGATTGAGCTTGCAAATAGTAGGCTTGGATTGAGTTGACAAACAATAAGATTGAATGTATAGAAGTGAATGCTTTTTATTTGCAATAGATGTAACAATTGAAGCATTTCTATCATTCTAATTTGAGCACTTGTTGTTGTATTTGCATAATAGGAAAACACACAAGCAACCCCAATGGATCAAACCAATGAAAACCCAACATTTGATCTATCAAACCCATCCAATGTGGCACAAGCCCTTGAACTTTTATACCAACAAACTCAAGCCACTAATAAGTAGCTTCTTGAAACTTATCAAAGAAACCAAGACTTAGAGTCTAGGTTAGCCAATCAAAAGAAGCATGTAGTTCCACCTCCTGTGAAAGTGTTTAAGGGGGAGAAGAAAGATAGGAACTTACAAGTGGTAAGTTCTTGGCTAAATGTTTGGAACAAATACTTTGCCATGAACCAATTCCCTGAAACTGAAAAGTTATCCACTGTCACCATGTTCCTTGAAGGAAGAGTCTTAGTTTGGTGGGATGACTTAGTTGCAAAGGGCAATCAACCTTGTACATGGAATGATTTTTGCAAGATTTTTAGGGATTATTTTCTACCACTTTTAGATGACTATGAACACTTCCAAAAGTTGAGTCATCTAACCATGAATAAAGGTTTGGAACAATATATTCAAGACTTTTAGGAGTACCTGAATCCACTTTATAGTGACAATCCGTCTAAAGTACAAATGTTAATGTTCATTGATGGGTTTGGCAAAATATTATCAAGTGGATGTTCGTAAGAACCATCCAAAAATCCTAGAAGATGCTATTAGGGCTGCAAAATACTTTGATGACACACCTAAGCCACCTAGGGGTCAACAACCTAATGAGCAAAAAAAAGGTTTTCAATTTAAGAGGAAGGATAGGGAAGCTGTTAGTGAAACACATCCCAATTCCAACAATCTTAAGAAAACCAAGAAAAACTTAAAAAATCATCAAGGTGGCAATGATAAAGCTGAACCTCGTAAGAAGAACCTGTGCTTCAAGTGCAATGGCGAGGGTCACCTTGCACGTGATTGCATCAAAAAACAAGCTTCAACCTCAGGTAATTTATCTCGAAGTAATGAGATGGATGTTTGTTTCCTTAGTTCTTTAGTTTTTTGTCCTAATGACCTTATCTGCATTAAAGGTGAAGTTAATGATCAAGTTGTTAATGTTCTTTTTGATATGGGATCCACTCATAACTTTATTAATGTAAATTTGGTGCAGATGCTAAACCTTCCTACCAGAAAAAGTGAGAAAAAATACCATGTGACAATGGCATCGGGAAGTAATTCTGGTTTGATGGATTTTATTGTTCCTGATGTAGAATTGCACATTCAGGATTATTCTAAAAAACTAGAATTTCATGTTGTTCAATTAGCTAATGTAGATATTGTCTTGGGAAACAATGGCATTTTGATAAGAACAAGACATTGAGAATTGATTTTGTTGAAAAATCTTTATCTTTTATGCATGAGAATTCTTTAATTAAGATCCTTACTTGTAGGTGGAGGCATCCTAGCTTGGAGTTGGGGAGCATCTTGAAGCTTGCAGGTTGCTTGGAGGATATTTGGAGGCTCTACCTTGGATTTGGAGGACTTCCTCACCTCTACTTGTCAAAAAAAAACCCAAGAATCAAAGTCTTAATCACTCTTGAATTATGATTTGATGGTACCCTGACCTAAGGTCCAATTTGGTGAAATACTCGACACCATTCAAGCGGTTCATTAAGTCATCCATCCGAGGTAAGGGATAACAGTTCTTAAATGTCATTTTATTAAGCTTTTTATAATTGACACAAAGTCTTCGTTCACGTGAAATCTACCTTTTCCAGTTTTTAAAGCCTTTTTGCCAAAACAGAATCTCCCCAATGGGACTTACTAGGCCTAATATGATCCTTACTTAATAATTCCTTAAGTTGACTAGCTGTAGGGCCGAATATCTGTTGTAGTTGTAGCCCTCCCTCCTGTCAAGAAGGGTTAGTTCACTAGATAGCCACCTAACTATGCATAGATACTACTTTTAGTTAGTTCCCTACTTTTCGTCTAACTCTACCATCACTAACACTACTTTCGCTAACTCTACTCCCCTAAACTACCTTCATCATGATTGTAGGTGAAAGGAAACGGAAGATTAGAAGAGATTGAGAAGAGAAGAGAGAAAGAGAGAGAAAGAGAGAGAAAGAGAGAGATAGAGAGTGAGAGTGGAGATTAGCTGTTCCTTATGTTTGCAAATGGAGAAACATTAACTAAGACAACCAATAAACATTAAAATAGAAAGCAATGAAAAACACAATCAAAAGCATTAGCAAGTAGTGCAAATGAGAATGCTTCTCTCCAAAAAGTGGTAGAGATTTCTCCTTCTCATTAAGCATGAAAATAGAGTACAAATGGTGTCTTTTTATAAATGGGGAAGGCTGTGAAGGATTTCAGATCATTCAAGGTCCAATCCATGTCCCTGATCTTTGGTTGCAATAAGGAGCAAACCAACAATTCTACCAATGTAGAAAAATCAGCATCTACATACAAAATGAGATGCAAAATCTAAGAGATACTGATCAAACATGAACCAAAACATAAAATATTGTTGTTGTCCGTACAATTATAGTACCCTACTGTATTTCACACGTGTGAAACCGAAAATAGCAATAAATGATCATTCTACACACAAGATTGCAAGATAACACCAAGATAGTGCACCAATGAGTAGTAGAACCCAAAGAGAACCATGTATAATGATGAAAGGAGAGATAGAAGAGAGAAGATGTGTCTCTCCATGAGTTACATCCTTTTATAGAGTTTCCAAACCCTATTTGGCCACTTGGCTTTTCCTCCAAAATGTAAACCCTACTATTTTTGGGTCTAGATTCAATGTACCCAAAGTTCAAATTTGAATCTCTCTCAAACTCGACTACCAACTTTTCCACACTTTCAAAAAGTGTTTATTGAATGTATTTTAAACTAATATGACTTCAAAAAGTTTATCTCTAAGTCTAAAATGAGTTTTGGCCTCTTATTGACAATTTACCAAAATGTGACTAAACTAGACTAAACTAGTTGAAATTTCTCACACTCCCTCTTCAACTAGTTTTGGCATAGTTTTGACAATTGAACTTTGATCCAACTTTAGAATGATCTCCATCCTAAGTATAGATCTCCTTTCTAAGGTTCTAAAATATCTTTCATAATTGATATAGAGAATAGTGTCCAAATTGGATGGTTCACTATTTCTTACATCAATTTTACACATCAAGATATAACTAGAACATGAAGAACCAAATAGAATGTGAATGAAATGATTCCTCCATGTTTCAAACTTTGAACTCTCTAAAAAATTACAGCAACCAAACAATAAATGTGAGTGATGACCATTTGCTTGCTTGTCTCCTCCAACTTTGTCCTTTCTTGATATGTGTCCACCATAAAACTCCATGAATGAGCCTCCATCTCCATCTTGCCACAAGATATCATCAACACTTGATGACTTGGCCATGAATGAGTGACATAATGAACCTCCAATAGCTTCATTTCCATCAGCAAAACTAGCCAAGAATGCTAGTACAACTCCAACAATAAGATATTGTAAGACAATGTAGCTAGTTTGTCCATATCTTGACAATTTGCACACATCCACATGAAATAGCTCAAACATGAGATAGAACAAGTAAAGTAAACTTGAAAAACACTTCCTTGCTGATCCTTTGACCTTACTTGAGTCTTTAATAAGCTGCAAAAATAGATCCATAACATCTTTGCCAAATAACCTTCCTTTGATGCTCTTGACTAGCTCCAAATTGCCACCTTTCCTTTTGTGTTGTTGAAGCCCTTTGAGACCAACCTCTTGGTCTTCCTCTTGACCATCAAAGTCATTGAACAAACTTTGTTTTTCAGATCCATTACTTGCTTTTCCAGTATGAAAACAATGAGAACCAATATCCACTTGCACAAAATTTTCCAAAACATGTGAGTAAAGCAAAGTGAGTCGCTTCCACTTGCTTACCTTTCTCTTGATCATCAAATATATCAAAGATATGAATATCTTCAGACCTGAACCTCTGGAAATACTCCCTCTCAAACATATGATCAATATCCAACAAGAACTCATCAGTTCTTGATCTCGAATTTCCACAAAGGTTAGTGAAAACAATGTCACCAATGTCACCATCATAAATCAAAAGATAGATTCCAAACTTTCCATCCAACATGAAGTAGAGTAGGTGAAGATGAGTATCAAACCTAATAAATCCAGCCCTCTTGAGTCCATAACAAACCTCAATAAGCTCACCAATGAGATCTCCCTTGTCTTGAAGATATTGCCTCTCGATTTTCTCCATGTAGTCTTCTCCAACCAACCTTTTGCCATCTCGATCATGAGTGATCAATTCACAATCATAGAATCCTTTGAGTTGATGAAGAGATGTGAGATCCATGCCTTGGATCTTCCCAAGAACCAATCTTCCATTGCTCTTTCCTTCATAAGACTCCCTCTTAATGATTGCATCATAAGAAGTAGAAACCTCAAAAACATTAGAAGCCATGAAAAAAATGATTAGTACCTTCAACATAAGAATGATTGAAGTACTCTCTTTTTTCAAACAAGAACTTCTACATAATGTTTTAGGTAATGAATCATATGATAATGATTCTTCCTCACTATCATTCACAATGACATCATTCAAAGTACATCCTACTTTGAACTCTTCACATACTTCTCTTCTTCTTGACTTGTGACTATCTTCCTCACCAAGTCCCTTGATAGTACCATTTGATCTACTCTCTTTATGAAGACATGTGACTCCACTTGCTGGAAAAATTACTTTCTTGGAATCATAACAAAAGAATGTAGAAGAACCACCTCCTTCATGCATGCACCTAGCAACATCCTTATCCATATGATCAAAGAAATCATTAACAACAATCTTTTCCAAGGAAGAACCTTCACCTCCATTGATGAAGTTAGCTCTTTCCTTACCTTTTGCATGCTTGCACTTGCCATGAAGAACCATTGAAACACCATCATTATCCTCAAGACTAGCCAAGTTAGCACAAAGATGAACATCTCCAAGAAGCATATTAGATCTTGACCTAGATTTAGCATAAGGAAGCTTGTTAGACTTTGCATAAGATCCACCAATCTTATTGATGCGAAAAGGTAACTTTGGAAAGTTGAGACCAATCTCTTTTTCCATTCCATCCTTTTTGTTAGCCATAACAAAAAGCATCAAGCTTGAAAAGTCTACCTTGTTTATTGCCCTAGCAACCAAGATTTCTTCCTTTGTAATGAAGCAAGCATCACCACCAAACTTTACCATGTATCCTTTCTCTATCATTTGACCAACACTTAGCAAATTCTTTGAAAGTGAAGGAATGTAAAGAACACCATCAAGTCTTGCTTTCCTATTAGTAGAGAGACAAATAGGAATTGAACCAATACCTTCAATCACACACTCACCACCATTGGCCATGTGAATTGCTTTCTTGGATCCATCATAAGTGACCAAAGAAGTAAAGAGCTCCTTGTGACTAGTCATGTGTGAGCTAGCTCCACTATCAATCCACCATGAATCTTTGTCACCTTCACTTGATATTGGACTTGAAGAACACATCAAAAGAGAATCACCAGCACCTAGATCCTCATCATTAGTAGTAAAGTTGATTTGCTTGCTACCTTCATCTCTTTTGCTTCTTCAAACATTCATTAGCAAAATGGCCTTTGATTCCACAATAAAAGCATTTCAACTTAGACTTATCTTTATTTTTGCCAAAAGAAGAAGTCTCACCTTGATCTTGCCCTTTAGACCACTTGCCTTTGTCTTTGCCCTTGAACTTGCCTTTGATGAACATAGCATCCTCTTCATAATGAGATGTCGATGTAGATCCACCTCATTCACCAAGATCTCTTACAAATCCACAATACTTGGCAAAGTCTTTTGAATAGCAAAATTTTGAACAAGATTAGCATGATCATCCAACAAGCCATTAAGTATAACTTGAACCAGTTCTACCTCCTTAATGCTTTCATCAATACATGCTAACTCATCGTTGAATGCTTTATACCTCAAAACAAAAGCATGAGTACTATCTTCCTTCTTTTGTAAAACTTTAAAAGATCTGCCTCCTAAGAGTAAGCACTCTTGATGTAGACTTGGATTCATAAAGCTTCTTCAAAGCTTCCCTCGCCTCCAAAGATGATGTGCAATTACCAACTTCCTTGAGAAGTTCATTGGCAACATCATCTTGATAATGTGTAGAGCTTTCTTTGCTCTCTTGTCATACCTCACTTGATCTTGAGGTGCTTGAGGTCTCTCCTCCACACCTGCAACAATCTCCATCAACTCATTCATCTCCAATAAGGACTCCATCCTCACCTTCCAAGTAGAATAGTTGATTGAGGTAAGCCTATCATTGCTCCTCCAACATAAATCCACCACTTGTAGCCATGTTGAAGTGACTTGATCTTCTCTTTCAGCCTATTCCAATGCACAAAGCACTCTCTTGAATGTCAAAAAATTAACTCAAGAAGAAATCATAAAGATATGGAACCTCTCAAATATCTTCTAGCACTTCTAAACTAGAAAATCACAACACATAGAATAGTGAAATCTTGATCAACCTATGATCTATCCTCACACTCTAATGATTCTTGCCACTTCCTAAGATTGAAACACACTCAAATTAAGTTCAGTAATCTCACAAACTAGAGATCCAATCAAATTAGGGTTTTGACAAAATCACAAAAATTGGAATAATCTAAATTCTACATGCAATTTTTCGAAAAAACTTGATATATCTTACATTGTAAACTCCAATGAGACCTTCGATTAATGCACCAAAAGTCATCTAAATCCAGTAAGCCAAGTGTGAAATTGGAATTGATCAAGTATTTAATCCTATATTGAGTTTTGACCTACAAAAGATCAATTCTACACATGCAAAATGCTGATTTTTGAGTAGAAATCAATCTAGCATCCTCTAGCATTGGTAACTCCTCCAAATCCTTGCTAAAGATGGCTGATCCTTTCGTAACCTGAAACACAAGAGCTCTGATACCATGTGAAGGATTTCAGATCATTCAAGGTCCAATCCATGTC